>JAHPZR010005271.1:0-77500 GCA_019787425.1 Platygyra sinensis
CGAAGCGCATGCGCAGATGCGCAGATTGATTAGCGTTAGTGCTAACTATATGTTTAGTGCTTTTCCTTGCGGTTGAACATAGTATGTAAGACTCGTGCGCTCTAGCATTGTCAGCACGATACAATCCGTTTTTGAGTTCAGATTCACGCATGCGATACCACACTCTCGTCTTAACGGCCAATAGCAGTCATATTTCGGGTAATATCAGTTCCCCCTTTTAGTGCAAAGAACGCTTTTGTGACAGCGTATCTTTTGGAATCATCCCTTGCTCGGTTCAAAAATGCCGTGTGCTGTTTTCAAACTACTTCGTGTTTGCTAAGCTTTAAACAGGGAAGCGAATGGATCTTCTCAGTCGCTTGTTTATTTTCTCTCCAATGAAAGAGAACAAGAAGTTCACAAATGTATTTACCCAAAACACTTCCGAGTTAACGGCATCAAATATTACTGTAGACACTGTGGCACTCATGCACGGAAACCGCAAATAAATTTAGTCATTCTTTGAGGGGGCGCATTCACCTATGTAGGACATAATTTCGGTCAAGTTGAAACGCTTCTCGGTTGTATAAATCGATATCGTTGTGTATTTTGAACTGGTTTACTGTTAACACCATCGGTGGCAACCTAATAAGATCGTGCTATTCCGAGACACGACATGACTATTTGATAATTAAATTAGTAATTGAGGAGGCTAGTGGAAAAGGGGGATAAGTGATGATTTTGGTTATTTTTTTTTCTTGCTAGAAATAAGCTGAATTTTTGCGTGTGGCCTTGATTCCATTTGAAAAACATCAGCCTGTATTTTTTTTCGCGGTGTTTTCCAAAATAAATAGAAAATATGTTCTCCGCCATCGAGTTATAGAAACACTCGTAAAAGTTTGGGAGACCTCGAAAAAGCTGTGGAAACACTCGCCTGCGGTTCGTGTTCCCACAGCATTTCTCGTTCTCCCAAACTTCCAACCTCCACTCGTGTTTCTATTTAACTCCGTAGAAGCACGATACATGTTTTCTATTTCTTAAAGATTATTTGCGATTTAAATGAGGCATATAGTATATACTGACTAGATGAAAGTGAGTGATGAATACTTTATTTACCTCGGATTTTTAGATGGTACGTAAATGAAGTATTTATGACAATTGTTGGTTACAATTTTGTTATTACAAATAGAGAGCGAAAAAGGAGAAGAAGGAAGAAAAACACGATGCAATATTTTCTATCAGTGTGCAGAATTTTGCATTATACGTTTGAGACTTTGAGATAATTGTTAGCAGGCAGGTAAAACGATAGTAATGTAGAGTACAAGTTTTTCGAGGAAGCGTTCCTCTCAGTTTTCGTCATCATCAGCATCAGCAGCAGAAGCCTCATCATCATCATCATCATCATCGTCATCATCATCGACGTCGTCATCATCATCGACGTCGTCATCATCATTATCATTATTATATTTAATATGCAATTCAGTCTAAATACACAACTCAAAAGCTTGTATTGCGAGTGTTGCTTAAATTACTGTAAATAGTGACCTTTCTTATAGTCGACATTATAATTTCTTATGCAGTATGGTCCAATTGAACGAACTGAACCGATTCATTTATTATCCGCCTTTTGTGATTCTAAAAATAAAACGAAGAATCAAGATTCGAGAAAGAATGGCCTTATACATAATATTGCCGCCTGCCTCGTGATACAGACAATACGAAAGGAATTACCATTAAAACATGACGACTACATAGTCTCTTGCTTTATGTTAACATCGATCATTTTATTTTAACGTTGTCGGTCAGATTACTGAAGTGTGTGAAATGCTGTTGATAAATGACGGCACCGTATATTTATTTTTCCTTTATGTGGGGAATCATGTTACTTTCCTTACGAAACGCTGTTAAACAATTGTTTTTATTAAACTTAACATCGTGTCTCAGAGCGAAATTCTGTCCACACCGCGAACTCAGGAAAAATTCCCTCAGTTGGTAATACACATTTCGATAAAGTCGCCGATCCACGTTTTCCATACTGAGAAGAAAATTACAAAATTAACAACAAATTTTGTTAATGCGAAGGCGCTTAGCATACTGAAATACATGTGTAAAAAAGGGTCGTCACGTGACTAAAGAACTTAACAATATCATCTTACTCAAGTCGTTTAATTGATTAATTATTCTTTCGAACTTCTTGAATAAGCAGCCACCTGTTCGGTCTCAAACGGAAATGTGGCATTCTCCAAGTTCACGAATAACGGCCGCGGACCGAACAACCAAAGAATTGAACTCGTTATCTTTGGACAAACACCATTTATTTACTCCTTTTGCGGTCTATATAAGCTTATTATCTTGATCCAAAAATATTGAAGCAGGGTCCGAATCAAATGAGATTTTTTGATGTTGGTTCACCGAAGAAGCCTTAGCATGAAAAGGCACACAAATAATTTGCAATGCTAAAATGCACTGGACTGTTTTTTCACGTTGAACAACTTAACAGATCGAGACATATCGAGACTTCCAGTAACAATAATTTGTATTGTATATGAAAAAGTGTGCAAAAAATATGGTAAGCAATGAGATAATTTTAGGGCACGCAAACTCTACAGAGGGAAAGGAAATTTATTTTTCGTTTTCATAATATTAAAAGTTATAAATTATGCATTGCCATCGTGAATGTGTAATTGCTACTTGAGAATTTGTCTTTATAATTAGAGACCTTCTATAGCTGAGAAGCTGCCATCGACTGCTGATACGCTGACACAGTAAGAGATACGTTTTGAAATACATCTTAATACAAGGCAATGTGCCATGTTACTCCGCACAAGCACTCTAAGCTTTTGAGCACCATCGTGCTTTAATTATTATAAGATGGTTGAAAAAGTTTAACTTCTTAAAGTCAACAAAGCAAACCTTCATTAAAAACAAGAATAATTCTGCTTGATAAAATTTAGTTTTGTGACTGAAATAAAAAAGGAAAATAAACGTCATTATTGTCCAAGCGTAATCGCTTCAAGGCTGAGTAAAAATTAGTACAATTCCACGCCATTTCACAACACTACAGTTGGTTGGAAAAAGGCAGATGTTACGTCAAGGCAGCAAAGAAAATACCGTTAAATATTGATGGTGTCTTAGCCAATCGAATTGCAGCAAATTGACTTCTGGTCAAGGCTTAAAACTGCTAAACGAAAAGAATAAGACTACTAAGCAAGAAGACGGATGTGAAATATTTCCAGCTTAAAGACTCACTCACACTTTCAATCGTCTTGAAACCAACGGGAGACTTCGAAGCTGTAAAATGACAAAGTGAAGAAACATGCGTTTTAGATTATTCGGAGGTTTCTTTTTCGTGCTCTCTTCAGAGGTAAGTTTTAATAATATACGTTTGCTGGTTGCCGTGCGAACAAACACTTTATATTGTATAGGTCCTTTTGGAAAGTGTCCTCACCGAGCAGAGATCTCGAGTACTGACTGCTTTTTACACTTTTATTTGCAGTTAATAACGTTGTCATTCGCTTGCGCTCTTCCTCCTGATTATGTCTCAGGTAAGTTTTACTGTTGCACCTTTTTCTATAACAAACAATAGAGGGGAAGTCTTAACATTTCTGTGAACAAAATGAGCTTTTGTGGCCTCAACACGACGACGCGAACGACCTGCGGGTTTCTCGGTCAACAAATTCTCGTTAAGCCGGCAACTCCTTCCAAGTGAATGTAATTAAACATTTTTCGGTGTCCTATTAAATACTTAAATGTTGCAACGTTGATCGACTAACTTTGACAATAAATAGACAAGGGGTTTCTAAAAATTGAGAATTTCGATTCGCTTGGATAAAGCAAGACGGAATCGATCGATCTAACCGCTTTATAGACTTCTATTGTGTTTGTGTAGTTTATCCTAGATAAGCAATGTTTATATACATCCAATTTTGGAACCGCTATCGCAAACTAGATGACGCGGCGAAATACAGTAATTCGCTGGTTTTTATATTAAAGCCGTTTCTAAGCCGCAATAAAGATTTTCGTTACAAAAAAAACGGCGACAGTCAGTTCATATCTGATGAGATCTATAATTTCTGAAAAATACTGAAATTATTAGGAATTATATGTTTATGCACGGGTCAGTGTCAAATTGAAAGATTTAGCACGGGTTAACGATACCGGGCCGAACTGAAGCTTTACAACCCAAATGATCGTTTATCAGTTTAATTTATCTTCAATATCTTAAGCAAGAAACAATTACTTCTAGCTCTTGTTCGAACATACTGAAATGAAACTATCAAACTGATCACGGATATAATATATTTTAAAACAACAATAATCATCTTAACACAAGGCTCCGCTTTAAGCCAGTGCTCACATCTCACTATCGTTAAAGACGAATCTATAACAACTCCCCAAAAAACACAAAACACACCAAAATAAAAACAATTTCACTATCGGGAGTTGCGCTTCAGGCTTTTAACTAACTACATTTCTGGAAATTATGTCACAAAAAATAGAATAAAATAAATTACGGGGATAAAAACGTGACCCAGTTTGGATTCGAAAGCCAGTCTGTGTAGCTACGTTTTTGAACTTTTTTGTCTCGTTGTAAACTGCTTCTGTTGTGAAAGACTGAGAACATTTGTTGATTAGTTCGTGCCAAAAACAGGCTTTTATAGCCTTAGAGAATCGTAAAACACCGTTAACTGCCGAAAAGCAAATAGTTTGCTGACGTTATCCGTTTGAGTTAAGCTCATACTAGACTTCTCGTTTCCTTAATTGAGTTAATTTGTGCCTGATGTCTCGCTCAACTGAAATACGGCTCATGACTAAAGTTCCTCAGTCAAGAAGTGATCTTAATTTAGTAGCTGTATTTTCAGTTGGTTCTCCTAGAAAGCTCCACGGCGTGAAACGAAATATCTCAGGTTATGCCAAGTGGCGTTACTTGTGGCTGTATTGAAAAGACATCGAAGTGATCCTCAATTGACTTCGTCATAAATTTTATTTTGAATTTACCAAACTAGTCTAAACCGTGACACAGTTTTCGGCCCCTTACCTTTAGTCATTTCTTAAACACACCAATTCAATTTGTTTCTTCTTTCAAGTGATCCCTCTGGACTCAAAGTTACCTATAGAATTTTTTGGGTAGCCTACTGAACTTTATCTGCATACAAAAATCCACTTTTTTCTTGATCTCGCCATGCAGTCGAATTGACTACAAAGAACACTGTGTCGACAGAACCAGTCACTAATCGATCAGTGAATTTGAAAGGCTTACTTAATATCGTCTTGATCAATAATTGAATGTTTTTAAATTCAAAAGTGATAAATTCTTACATTATTCGGTCGTGTAAATATATCTTTTGCAGCTAGTTTGTAAAGCGGAATAACACTGCGATAGGTGAGGCATCTGGTGATGGTGAATTTTGCATCAAGTACAATTCCGAAGCGTGCTATTTTATTTAGTTACAGAATTTCTTACCTAACATATTCTATCAAGCTTTACACAGTTTCATTGATGTTTTGCGTTTATTCGTTTCATGCTGATTTCTAGCATTATATGAACTCTTTTATTTTTCTATTTAAGGAAGAACAAATATTAATTGACTTTGAAGCGTATCCTTGCCCATGAACAAGAAATAGGAAGTTATAGGTATTTTTAACTGAGGTACCTGGTTAAATAAAGCCTTTACTGACTTGTCAACTTCGGACCGATTTTGAGCTGAATGCAAGCACTTAGCAATACGAATTATGTTACATGTAATTTATCTAGTAGCTGTTCTTCTTTTATTTTCTCTTGTTTAATTTTTGCATAAATGCAAATCAACATCAGTTTTACATCGGCCAGATGCAAGGGAAAAAAACTGGCTTTTTTCTTGAGGAGAACAGAATCCAGCCAAAATAATGAAGACTAGAAAAGTGATAATTTTATGGGCATCGTGCAGACTAATCATGATACGTTTAGGTGGTAACGACATCGTCTGAATGGTTTACCGATGAAAATATACGTCAAAGGTGTCCGTTGCCATTGGTTTCAAATGCCATCATCAGAAGCACCTGCTTATAGAAACTTGAAAACATCCTCACAGAAGTTTACAGCGATTTCAGCTTGTGCGAATACGATTTACCGACAAGCTTGGGGAACAGCTGGTGTCGCTACATCGAGTGTAATATTAATTTTCATTTCCAAGATGCTGTTGATCAACATCCAACTGAGAAGTCTAACCAAACTCAAAAGTCCCTAAAAGCAAATTAAATGTTGTAAACAAAACTTAAATTATTCGTGTTGCTTTCTATCCTTTTATTTGCAGAGGGCGAAGGTTGCGTTTCAACTGGGTAATTAAAATTTGCATTGCCCGCAATGCCTGCGGCCTTGGATGCAAGGTTTGCCGTCGTCGACTGGACTTTTAAGATCATCTAGCTTATTTCAGAACAAGCATTTCCTGCCTAGACACAGAGTATGAATGAGTTACTGTATTTTGATATTGCTTCTTTAAAGAACATTTTGTTTTGTTTTGCTCCGTTCCTTGCCGCGAGCTTTCACGCCCACTTTCGAGAGGGAAACAATTCCATGCTATGATGTCCGCCTCCGTGCTTTCCTACGCTCCTGAATCGAGTTTGTGCCTTTTTCCACAATATGAGACTCGACTAGAGGTTATTATAGTGCTTGAAAATCGTGTTTTGGTTTCGCTTTATTCTAGAGGCGATTTGGTATTTTACGGTATCTGTTGAAATTTTAAGTCGCAAGTAAGTGGAGTGGGATTTTGAAGAACTTGTAATATTGACATTGGATAATGCCGATGGAACGTGACTGTTGGCCAGCTTTTACTTATTACCTGCTTATGCGTAAAAATAAACTTCAGTTGCGTCAAAAAAACTTGGATTGTGGTTCTTTAAAGCTTTTTTTTGGTCTAAAGAATTATTTTAAAGTATTAATTTCAGCCAACATTCTTCTTCTTTTTATATATATGAGTCATCCCTTGACCAATGCTCTAACGCAATATCAATTTGGTTTCATTCCCGTTACCTCAACACCATGCTTTAAAACATTTAACATGTCATTAATTTTACGCACTCTGTCTGAGAGCCCATTCTGGTGAGATCACCTGCTGACGGAAAGGTAAATTGGGAACCAAATTATAGGGGGTCCTCGTACGAGTGATGTACGAACCCCTCCGCCGAGTGCACTCGAAAATTGCACCTCACACCCCTCGCCATTTAGATACTGTGGAGCTGATTATTTGTATGTAGAAGTTATCAGACATGCAGCAAAATAAATACTAACGTCTCGAAGGGAACTTAACAGTGAAGCTTGTTGAGCGATATTCCTTCTATTTATCGGAAATGTAAGTTGTGTTGAGCAGCCCAATTTGATAATTAACGAAATTTAGAGTTCACAATTGTCTACCGACTATTAATGGACTGTTTAATAAAACTTCTTAGGTTTGATGTAATTAGAATAACAAAGACGGTAGATATGGAGATTTGCCGAATGTAATCTCACTAGGGGCATCCAAACTTAAAAGGATTTTATTTGGTAATAAAAAGAATGAAGTTTAATGAAAAGAATGAGAAATTAAAGATGTCAGGTCGAAATCAGTCATCTGTAATGAGAGTTGTAAAGTACGAGCCTGAGACGAGCAAAGGCACGCACGCATACAGGGAAGCAAGGAAGGAAGTAAACAGCCCCACCAACCCAACATACAACTGAAAAACAAAAACCCGATCCGCTAAAGTTTCACCACTTTATTTATCTCCTTAGTAAAGGCCGAAATAACAACTAATAACAAATTACTTGCGGCACCTGTATAGTTAACACAACGTAATTAAAATGAAAGTAATAAACGACCAAAGGAAACATCTTGGCAATACTCTCGTTTAATTAAGTTTTTACTTCACCTCATCAACACAATGCTCGTTTCCAGGTCTCTCCACATTATCGTTTAGGCCCTTCAGTGTTACATTGAAACCCTACGAGTTTACAAAAAAATCAGCTTCAAGAAACGAGGCATTATAAAGATCTGTTTTGTTGCATTGGACAGTGACATGTTAATAAGAACGGTTTTCAATTGAGTGTCAAAAGTAATCAGGCAATAGCGTCGCGCACAGATGACATCACGAAAATTTAACCCCCGGTGTGACTCAGACAAACAAACCATTCCATGGGCTACCTGTGTGAGAGCGACGTATGAAACAGTGGCGCTCAAAAACTCTTCAGCGCGATACTCAGCGATTAATCTCGCAATTCGATGGCCTCTCTAGCTCAAAATGTTGACGGAAACCCACGACATGTACCTTGGAATAATAAAAATACGGAGTTTGAAGAAAGGTGGCAAAATATGATGGGCTCCTCATGTATGAAGGATATGTTTACGAACGCACTCCTTACCTCCATGGCAGAGAAAGTTATTATTATTGTACCCGACATACCGGTGCATCATCCACAAGAAAGTCAGCAAATTAAGCCAGCCAAAGAAATACCTAATAAAGAAACAAGCGTCGAAACAATCCGATTCGTTGCCTTGCCGTGATGAAACTGGCCCGTTCCGTCTTCGCAAATAAAGAACAGTTTTAACAGTTTTTTTTAACCGAACTTTAACTAGTCACTATTCAGAATCTTCTTTATTTTTTGCGGAGCTCCCGTAGATTTCTGTTTACATTGCAGTTAAGATGACCTACACGCACACCGATGTCCGACTTTGCGTCCAGGCCATTAGAGCCTATTTTATTTTTATTTTCCTTCCTATGTTTTTTGTAATATTTGTTATTTGTGCTACAAGTCGTTCCAGTATGTTTGTTTTTAGGTCTTCGCTTTTATGTAGTCTTTTCCATCCGTCCACCATATGTAAATTTTGTCAGTTTGTTCTATCCAAATCTAAAAGTGCTAAAGTTTTCCTAACACCTTTTAGAGGCCTTAACTTTTCACCAAAATTAACACCTTTTTGCCTACAAACCCCAAGAGGAAGGTTGCCAAAGGTGCTTTTTCGTCGTCTGGAACTCCAATAATGCTATCTTTTCTATTTCTGCGGAATTTTCACACTCAACCTCAAATGTCTCTCCCTTAATGTAAGAGGGCTTAATAAATCGATTAAAAGACGCTCCATCTTCAGATGGCTTCACAAACAAAACAAGGACGTCATATTTCTTCAAGAAACGTACAGCTCAAAGGAAACTGCCAAAATCTGGGAAATTGAATGGGGCGGGAAAGTTCTTTATAATCACGGATCATCCCACAGCAAAGGAGTTATGATCTTGCTAAATCCCAAATTAGACTACCAAATTGACGAAGAAGTCCGTGACAAAAACGGAAGAGTTCTCGGTGCAAAAATAACTCTTGACGATTGTCAAATTGTTTTAGCCAATTTTTACACTCCAAATGACATAAATCAGCAAGTACTATTTTTTAAAGAATTGCAAAAAATTACTCGGCAAGTTTGCGCAAGAAATGATGATTATCGGCGGCGATTTTAATTGCGCTCTTTCACCAAGCGACAGGGAAGGAGGAAACCCCACTTCAAAAAAGCCACCGGTTATAAGCGAAATCGATAATTTATGTCATCTTTACAGCTTGTGTGATGTTTGGCGTTTCTTAAATCCAAATGCTAGACAATTTACATGGAGAAACAAGTCATTTAAAGTGCAGTGTCGCCTAGATTACTTCCTACAATGGGCGACAAAAGTAGTTGAGACACTTTTAGGAAAAGACGATTTTCGATTCTTAAACATTTGTTCTATTTTATTTGCATCTAGCGTTAAATCTCTTATACCCCCGGCCCCCCCCAATTCAATGTTGTGTAGGTGTTGTGGTCTGTGCAATCTAAGAAATAGAAAAATCAACATTGTTGTGGGGGAAAGGGGGGAATGTTTCCAAGACGCAGAAAAATCGAATTTTACTGCCAAGTGTCTTAACACTTTTGTCGCCCATTGTAGTTTCAAAACAGCTTAGCAGTACCACTATTAAGGTAATTCCCCTGAAATAAAACTGACAATAGATTTTCGTTCAAACTTTGCCCACTGAATATTTATCATATGACAACTTCAATTTTGAAATAAAATATGGGGGTGCCCATGCTCATTAAGGAGCACTAAGGCATTGAAAATGACCCATTTTGGCATTATTTAATGCTTATTAGAAGAGCTCATTCCCAGTAATAATTGTAAAATATTTGTGACCGAGACTCATGAGAACATGCATTAACTACAGTCATTACATTGTATTGGACACAAATAAACATTTTAAGTTTGATTTAGACAGAAAGCTGAAGTCTCGATTAAAATTTGAACCAAATTTCTTGACATGGTTACCAAACGGCAAACCAGAAAAGTACACAGTGTATCTGCTATTTTCCTTATTTATTCAATTTTCAGCAATAGAAATCAGATAAGTCTTTTCTTACGCAAAGTTTATGGTAGTTTCATTACAATGACTGTAAAAAAAGGTGGGGTGCCCATGCTCTTTGGTGAGCTACAGCCATTTTTTAACTGACAGAGCTCAATATCAAGGCAAATTTGCCATGTTTTTACTATGCACGTGCACGGGCGCGCGCTAAATGACGCCATAAATTATGCGCAGAAAGGATGCGCAATGCAAATGTGAGGAATGACCTTAATAGCCATATCCTGTTCGCACCAGAGACTGACCACTCTGCGATTCAATTACATCTCTTGAGTGAAGATTTAAAACAACAAAAGGGACCCGGCTTCTGGAAATTTAACTCCTCTCTTCTTGAAGATAAGCAATACATTTCTGACTTGCGCGATAACTTAATACACTTTATAGAGAAATACCGAGATGTTGAGGACTTAGGCTTAAAATGGGATTTGGTCAAAATGGAAGTTAGAGGATTTACTGTCAAATTTTCTAAGACTAAAGCAAGGAAAAGACGAGACGAAGAATCTTCCTTACAAAAAAAGATTAATGAATTATTTATAAAAGCTGAAAAAAATAAAAATAACAGACAAATTATATGTGAACTTAATTCTACTCGAGCTCGTCTAGAAAAAATAATGGCACTCAAAACTCGCGGCACCATCCTTAGGAGCCGCGCAAGATGGCACGAACAAAGAGAACGCAATAACAAATATTTCTTAAACCTTGAAAAAAGAAACCACTCTAGAAAACTAGTCTCAAAGCTGAAGCTACAAAATGGTTCAGTTATAACTAATCAGTTCGATATTTTAGGAGAACAAAGTAAATTTTTCAAATCCTTGTATAATTCACAGCAATCTGACAACCCTGACCAAGCAGAGACTAGTGTGTTTTTCAATCCAAGTAACATCACCACCTTGTCCGACCATGAACAATCTTCTTGTGAAGGTCTAATCACAGAAATTGACGCTTTTAAAGCACTTAAAGAATTCGCTGCAGCAAAAACTCCTGGTACCGATGGTCTCACAACCGAATTTTTAAAATATTTTTGGCCGGAGCTAAAAGCCTTAATTGACGGAAGTTTTAACTACGCTTTTGCAAGCGGCTCCTTGTCGATATCGCAGCGAAGAGGAACAATTTCACTTATTCCCAAAAAAATAAAGATAAAACCATCCTTGAAAATCTTAGACCAATATCCCTTCTAAACGTAGATTACAAAATTCTCACCAAAGTTCTGGCAATTCGTTTAGAAAAAGTATTACCTAAAATAATAAACCTTGACCAAACCGGTTACGTAAAAGGACGTTACATTGGAGAAAATATTAGACTAATACAAGATCTGATGTTTTACTTGGAAAAAGAAAATTCCCCAGGTATTGCAGTATTTGTGGATTTCCGGAAAGCTTTTGATACCATTGAGTGGAATTACTTGGAAAAAGCCCTCGCGTTGTTCAACTTTGGGCCAAATTTTTTGCAATGGTTTAAGACTCTATATTTCAACATTTCCAGCTGTGTTCTAAACAATGGCCACGCTTCTCACTTCTTTCCATTAACGCGTGGAGTGAGACAAGGGTGTCCACTGTCAGGTCTTCTTTTTGTTATTGGTCTTGATCTTCTCGCCAGGGCTATTAAAACCCACGATCGCATAAATGGAATAATAATAGGAAACCACGAAGTAAAAACGACCATGTATGCGGATGACACCACGGTTTTTCTTCGAGACACAGAATCTATTTCACACTTACTTTAACTGCTGGACCAGTTTAAAACTGTTTCCGGCCTGGAAGTTAATGCCTCCAAAACTGAAGCGATGTGGCTTGGCAAGTGGAAAAACAGACGTGACACTCCGTTTAACATCAGTTGGCCCGTTGACCCCATTTGTGCCTTAAGCGTTTTCTTTTCCTACGACGCAACTAAAGCCGCCAAGCTTAACTTCGACGAAAAATTGCGAAGTATGGAAAATATTTTAAATATCTGGAAAAATAGAAAACTAACCTTAATCGGCAGAATAAACATCGTCAAAACTTTAGCCTTATCCAAATTGATTTTCAACGGCTCAAACCTCAGTTCACCTAATTACTTGTCTGGAGCGGTCAACACCATGATTTTTAATTTTATTTGGGAAAATAAGCCCCCCAAAATTAAAAAAGCGACAATCATTGGTGAAAAAAATAAAGGCGGCTTAAAAATGATTGACTTTCAAACAATGGAAACCGCGCTTAAAATTGCCTGGGTCAATAGAATACGTCAAAATTGTCACTCCTCTTGGAAAATTCTCATCGAACACTTCTTCCGGCAATATGGCGGTTTCTCTTTCTTGCTGAACTGCAGATACGACTTAAAGTTACTTCATTTAAATACTGTTCCCCCCTTCTATCACGAGATACTAAAATACTGGCAGGAAAATAAACCCATAATCTCAGAAGACAATATACCAAAGCAAAACGAAATAATCTGGAATAACCAAAACATTTTAATAAATAAACATATGATCTATTTAAAACATTTGCACCAAAGTGGAATCACTCATGTTAAGAACCTACTTAATGAAGACCACAGTTTCTTACCATATGACGTATTTCAACAAACTTTTCACTTAAAAGTCCCGTTCACAGCCTACTATGGTCTTATAAATGCTATTCCGCCCAGCTGGAAACGTGAAATCAAATCCACAAAAATGCCAATTGAAAATGAAAACGTCACAGAATCCTCTTTGCTCAAAAGTATCACTACCCGTTCCGTTTATGCAGCAATAACAAATCACTACTTTCAACCTCCAACTGCCGAGCCAAGATTGTTACGTTACGGTTTCTCCAATGATTGCCTAAAAGATGTTTATAACCTCCCCTTTGTAATTACGCTTGAAACAAAACTTCAAACTTTCCAATATAAGATTATCCACAATATACTTCCAACCAAATGCTCTCTTTTTCGTATGAAGCTATGTGATTCCGAAACCTGTCACTTATGTAAAATGCAAGCGCAAACATTGGCTCACCTTCTTTACCAGTGTCCTGTAGTTTCCAAATTTTGGATTGCTTTTCAAAGTTGGTGGTTCGCAAATCACGGAAAGATCATGACTCCTACCGAAAGCGACGTTCTTTTTGGTTGGCATGATAACGCCACAGAATCAAAAGACACTTTAAATTACATAACCCGCGTAGCCAAATATTATATCTTCTGTACAACCCAAGACTCCGATGAGGTATCCTTTGATGGCTTTCCTTCTTTTTGAAGAATAAATTGGATGCTCTTCAACAAATTCCAGTTAAAAATAAAAACATCGACAACTTCAACAGTAAATGGAAAGACTTCATTTAATACGTTTTCCCTTTTTTCGATTGTTATTGTTATTTATTTATTTTACCATTATCTCTTTTTCAGCAAGTTGTATTTAGTCTGTACTTTATTTTGTAGCCAGTACTTACTGCTTTCTTTTTTTTTGTATTGTTAGTATTCGTTTGTAGCTGCAGTACTATAAGTAGTATTAATATTGTACTCTATATATGTAGTTGTAGCTTATAAGTAACGTCCACATTGTATTGTACTGAAGTATCTTTAGTGTATTGTAGAATAAAGTTTGAGAGTATAAAAAAAACAGTTTTAGCTCGCGCTATTTAGTACACTCATCGCGCCAAACATAACTATGAAATATATGCGGTTGAGGTCTGCTCACGGTCACAGATTTGTTTATGTGGTCGGATAAATGGCTCTATTAAAATCATGGTCCTCTAAATTGCACAGCAGACAAACTTTTGCCCGGCGAATTTGGAATTGCTTCTGTGATAATAATTATGTCCTCCGGTTCTATCGTATTCGTTATGAACGGAAGGCTCGGGTAGTTTGGGAATTTCAGCTGATCAGTCTTCTCTTGAAGACCAGCATAAACAGCAGATAAGTTTCTTCGTAATACGTTTCACTGTGAAGTATTCTGATCGGCTAGTCGCAACCGCCGCGCTAAAAGTTCTCGACTTTCAATGCGTGAAGCTTTTGGGATCTGTCTGCCTGTCACGGCGGCTTTGTAAGATCCTCGTGCGATTTGTGAGATTTATGCTCTTTTCTGGACATCTCGGAATCTGTTTTACATAACCCACAGCAGCAGTGTTCGCTTTCTAACATTATTTAAGCTAACTAAGAACTTAGACCACCAATCTTTCCTTTTTGCCTGATTTTCTGGTCGAGAAGACAACCCGCTTATACAAATCCTTCTACTGGACTGAGTCATTTGGGGGGTCTCTGGTGATGTAATCTATTTTTAGAAACTGTGCGCGACGCTATTGGTTTGGTTTTGATTTTGGTTTTGATTTTTGTCTGTGCAGGTCCTGCTGAAGTGTCATGGAGTATTCCAATCAATTGTTCATATGTACCAGAAGGTGATACAGCTAAGTCAGTCTTGTTACGTCTTTATCAGGATGTCATGTTCGCCCCCCCCCCCGCCTCTGTCTGAACCTCAATGGCTCTTCAAAGGGGAGGGGGGGAGGGGGTCCTCTTCCGCAGATACTGTCAGTTGCATGATCACGTATGGTTTCCTCTGACAGTTTTAGTTTTTGGCTTTTTCGGTCAGTTTGTCCTTCTCTTTAAAACCTCGTGATCCGGAGTCTAATCGTGGGAGTCATACGTTTGACGTGCCGTTGTAAGACTGTTTGAAGAAAACTGACCCAACCGATCATTGATTAGTTGATTATTTATGAATTCATTGAATAATTTACTTAACATTTTTCACAGATTCCACAACCTGCACTCCGTTCAATGTCGCCTCTCAAACGTATGGAGGAAGCTGTCTGAACCAATCCTCAAGTAGCGGTGCACAGTATAACTGCCAGTACGTTCTTGATGGGACAACTACAGTGGGCTGGGAGTCGGCAACGAATGAGAGCGTCAACGCATTCATAACAATCAGCTTTCACACCACTTTCATTATAAACAAGTTGCGAATTATGCAGAAAACGGCTTCGGGACAACAAATTCAAGAGATTCTGCTGGATTTCAGTGACTGCTCAACGGAAAAGGTGAACAACAGTACTGCAGTTTATGGCGTTTAGTAAAAGTCATGGGTCTTGTATGACTTACCTGTCAACATGGAGAATCTCTCAATACTCTGATCAAGATTGGGTGTGGGTGGAGGTCTGTCTTCCCCAGAACCACCTCTTGCCGACCTTTAAGGTCATTCTTCATATTTGCATTGCGCATCCTTTCTGCGCATAATTTATGGCGTCATTTAGCGCGCTCTCGTGCACGCGCATACTTAAAACATGGCGGATTTGCCTTGATATTGAGCTCTGACAGTTGAAAAATGGCTACAGCTCACCAACGAGCACGGGCACCCCAACTTTTTTTCCAGTCATTGTAATCAACTTATCATAAACTTTGCTTGAGAAAAAACTAATCTGATTTTTATTGCTGAAAATTGAATAAATAAGGAAAATGGCAGATACATTGTGGTTTTTTTGCATTTGCCATTTAGTAACCATGTCAAGAAATTTGGTTCAAATTTTAATCCAAGGATTCAGCTTTCTGTCTAATTCAAACTTAAGATAAATATTTAGTGAACAAAGTTTGAACGGAAATCTATTGTCACTTTTATTTCAGAGGAATTACCTTACGCGGATAAATATATAGTTTAGACTTTTCAACAAGCAAGAATTATATTTTTTTCACTGTAGATGTATATACCAGTTAATGAATATATCAAAATAACTGAAATTCGTCTTAATTGGCTCTCTTTTCCGTTGTTTTTGAAGATTACGCTGGCTGGGAACAAGGTCGAGTTTGAGGAGTTTACTTTCCTGTCTCGCAGGGCGAGTTGGGTCAGATTAACCGTGAAAAAGGTGTATGGCAGTAGCGGTGGAGTCGGGATAAAAGAAGTCGAGTTTTATAATGAGATGTGCAAACAAAGTGAGTTATTGTTAGATATGGATAATGTAAGAAAGAGCAAGAAACTAGCTGATTGATGAAGTGAAAAAACAAACGATAACGGTAACGAAACATGAGTCAGCGAATAAAGGAATGAACGAACAAGCTAACGAACCAGGAACGAATGAACGAACGAAACGAACGGACGAACGTACAAGCGAAGGAACACGCGAACGAACGAAAGCACGATCGACTAACAAGCCCACGTACCCATGAATGTGACAACTGAAGACTGAAATGACTCAAAAACGAACAAACAAATCAATATTTTTATGCAGGAGTAATAGATGAAGGAAGGGATGAATTAATATGATTTAATGAATGAAAGACTCACTGATAATTTATTGTCGGGAATATACATTTTTTTTTTGCTTTTCGTCTCTAAATTGGAGTGAGCATCGCCTATTTTCAGCGTTCAACCGAGAGCTTCAGGAAACTACTATGCTAACCATTATTTCAAAAATTATTTTCAGAGACAATTTGTGACGTTGTAAAACTTTCAAGCAACAGTAAATCGAATCGATACCGTTTACACAGCACTAAGTTCCCACTGATGATCAATGCCAGGGACAGAGTATCGGTTCTTCTCACGAGTAACTCGCGTGACAGCAGTCTTCAGTATCAGATTGTCATTGGTTCAAACGGGAACATACTCTTGTATAAAAAAGCCGGCGAACAAAGTAAAAAAGTGACGGAGTCTAATGTCACTGCACCTTTGTTGAAAGAGAACGAGACGCGCATATTTTGGATAGACATAGAAGAGGATCGAGTGGTGTTTGGATCCGGAGAAAAGGTAGGATATAAAAATATTTGGTTTGCGAGTCCAGATTTGTATTTTCAACCGACTTAATTAAGCGGTGTCTCTAGGGAGCATGGCACAAAGGGGAGGAGCAGTCGTAAGAGCTTTCGCCTTCTGGCCGAGCCCCAGTTAAGGTCATTGGGTTGTGTTCTAAGATGAGATACTTTACTTCAGTGGTGTCTCTCTCAGCCCAGGTGTTTAAATGGGTATCAGCAAATTCAATGCTAATGAAACCGCTACTTAAATCCTGTTAATTAATTGACTACTTGGGCTAGTGTGCAAACAATCTGGTTTTTACCATGATGCAAAGGCCAAATCAAAGTACATTATAAGAATATGTCACAAGAAGCCGATTTTCAGAGGCACCTGACAAAGGTTAGTCTTCTGTTCAGAGGACCTGATCGGTGCCTATAACGGAAGACATTATTATCTACAACCTCTATCTAGGTGAAAAGAAGTCGATCGGGTCTGGATTTTCTACTATCGGTTTAGCCTTCCAACGCAGACATACCCATATGGCTCGTCACGAAATCTTCATGCAAAACGAAAGCAGAAAAGAGATCTGACGAGTACCAAGAGCGTCTGCGTAGAGATTACACTTGGTAGAGATTTTATGCTGTTTACGTCATTTTTCGTCTTCTGCTTTGTTCCTGTAGATTTATCTGTTTTGGAGAGATGCGCAGTTAGTCAAAATTAAGTATGCCTTCCTCTCAACAACGACCTCAGCAGCCATCTTCCAGATCTGTGGGCGAGTGGGTAAGTACACTGAAAGCACACAATCTTTTGTGTATGGCTGGCAGTGCAAGAATTGTCCCATTTCTAGATCTCTCGCGCATTGAGTTTGAGGCTGTATAGACGATTGTCATCGCAATCCTCTCGGTTTATAGAGGTGAGGCGGTGAGTGACGCGCTGTGGGGTATGCGTAAAGGGGACAGCCCGTGTAATAGCAGACTGTATTTTCCTGGAGAGCAAAAAAACTATTGGAAAATTAAAATAGGTTGACGCTATGTGCATGTGGCTACTGTATCCAAGTACGTAAGTAAATCCTCTTAAAGAGAATTTACAAGCCGTAAAGATTCGTTAAGTAAGCCCTGTGAAATCTGTACGACTTAACAGTAATCAATGCTACAGTGTAAACGTAATGTCCTGAAAGGTTTCTATCCTTTGATGTCTGCCTTCAAGCTCTTGAACTCTCAAGCACTTCTAACTTGACATTGTCAGGACTTTATCTTCAGCCACAAAATCCCGGTTTGGGTTTGATCGTCATCATCCTTATCACACCACAGGGGGGTGTGTGAAGCCGCATTTTGCGCATGTGTTTAAGTTAAATTACGGTGTCTGCGCATGCGCCAGGATAGTCATCGCTGTAACTAATGGTGGTCCTCCTTCCAAATTTTCCCGGAGGTCTCAAAGTGTTGGTGCTGACCAAAACGATCACTTCCTCTACGAAGGAAATGAGGACCAGGAAATAGCTTTAACATGTGATCTAACTTTCTAACTCTGTGAATCGAGCCAGTGATATCTGTACACAGAATTGCAATCCTCCCTCTTTTCGCCAAATCGCTTCGTCTGTAGTAGTAAAGTCTGGTAATGACCTGATATAACTAAGGAGATAAGCGCACTGTTTAACCTTTATTTTTCTTCAGGTCAGTGTTATAAAGGTACTTCTCACTACTGGCCGCTGGACAAGTCCATAATCTTCATACAAGACACAAAAGGGGATGGATCTCGAGTCGGAAAGATTCACGGTTCGTGGACCATGCAGGAAGCGCCTGCCAAACTAGGCATCACACCGCAGGGCCTTTCTCTCGGAGGCTCAAGCTCCTGGGTCGACCTCGGAGAGTTTAAAGACAGTTGCATAGTCAGCCCGTCAAAGTGTCTAAATGGCATTGCTGTGAGCTTTAAAGCAAGTTTGTCAGGAAATGAGACAGGTCACGTTCTTTCTTCAAAAGGGTTGGCCGTCTTCCACAGAGGCACTACCATGTATTTTTATGTACGAAATGGACAGAAATTTTGGCAAGTTCACGGGGCGTACCAGAAAAACACTTGGCAAACATTTTCAATGACTTGGAGCCAGGAGAATGGATTGACTGCTGTTATTGTGGGAGATACATCCAATGTGTTGCGTGACACATGTGGCAAGAGTGTCACGCCATCAACAAGTACTGACAATACATTCGCAATTGGTCGATCTATAAGCGAAAGCGGCGAATACGCTGAATTCGTGATACGAGATGTAGCATTTTGGGAAGAGGAAATCAGTGAAGAGAAAATATCAAAATTACATGTTTGCAATGGTGAGTTTAAACACAACAGCGTTTCAATTCCTGGGCAGTGTTACTACAGGAGATTTCTTTTCGTATGCTCTGCAATTGCTTTTTCGTATTTTGGTTTCACAGCACATTAGACTGAAGTCCCTGTGAAATGAGACCAAAGTTTTAGTAAGTGTTATCAAATGGGATTTTTAATCTGCAAAGTCGCTTAACAGTTTGTGAGCAAATTAAAAACTTACAGGCTAAACCGATGGTATTGTCATCGCCACAAAAACAAACCTTCAATGCTCTATTCCTTTTTTAGGGTAAAACATCTCAAAAACAGTACCTCTAGCAGTTTCTATGGTACTAGATAATTATCGCGTCACGCTTCATGAAACGCTTTGCGTCAAGCGTTGCGTGATGATCCAAATAAAAGCCGCTAACTGTTTATTATAGCATTTGAGGAGCTTTCACCTAGGGCCGTAGTAGGGTACAGCGAGTGTTTTTTTTATATCTTTCTCTCTACACCGAGTCTCTTGAGGTGCTACATTTTAAACAACTAAATCATATTTTTTGGGGGGGTAGCCTAACTTTTCTTTTTGGTTCTTATCGAATTTACAGATCCAGAAACATGCGAACAAGGGTGGGAATATTTCGACGGTTCCTGTTATAAGATCGCGTCTGAGAACCTTACGTTCGCTTCAGCCCGCAACTCATGCGTTGCCCAAGGAGCGGACTTGGTGAAGATTTCTTCGGAAGAAGAAAACACCTTTTTAACGGAAAAAGCTTTAGACAAAGCGTGGATCGGACTGAAAAAAGCGCAAGATGACTCCTTTTATTGGCAAGACGGATCAGCTGTCTCCTACAAGAAATGGAAAGATGGCTTGTCGAGAAGTAACCCTTGTGTTGTAATGGACGTCAATGGAACTTGGCAAGATTCTCTGTGCTCTTTTACCCCGAACAAATACATTTGCGAACAAGGTAAGTATCAAGGAAAAAAAGTAACTTGCTCTGCATGTGCTTTAGTCTGCGATACATTGCCACCTCTAGTACTTGACGCTGCCAATTGAAGCAAAAAATGACGCCCACGTAATTTCATTTCTTTCGTGATTTTGCTAACTCTTACCTAGAGTCTATCTTCTTCCTGCCTTCTAGGGAGTGGAAGGGGGGGGGGGGGACAGACCTCGCGAATGAGGCTAATATAACATGATAACGGAGAAGCGTTCTCAAGTCGAAATACTCAGAAAAATAATTTTCCGAGCCCCCAACGGGAGTCGAACCCATGACCTTCCAGATACCGGTTGGACACCCTAACCACTGAGCGCCGAACCGGTATTCTTGAAAGTCATGGGTTTGGCTCCCGTTGGAGACTTGATAACGCTTTTCCGTTATTACACTTTATCCAATTCACCATTCCATTTTCCATTTACTCACATTTATCATTTCGACATGTTGAGCCTTGCAGTATGGCAGGACACGTGTCACACATATAAGAAGCAAGTATAGTTGCTCACCACGAGTCTCCAATAGCTCAGTGGTTAGAGCGTCCAACCGGTATTAAAACACTAACTTGCGTGACAAGTTTTATTAACTCCTTCATTGCAGTTCCTCCTTATTACCTGGGCTGTTACGAGGACAGTGTCAACTCGTCGGCGTTTGCATTTAATCCAGGTAACTATAAACCAAGCGCTATGACGCCAGGTCTCTGCATGGATGCATGCGGCATCGCGTACTTCACTTACGCAGGACTGAAAGGGGGCAACTTCTGCCTTTGCTCCAACTCTACGGTGCCTGCAAATGAACGTTCCTCAGACGTGTGTGATGTGCCTTGCTTTGGCTCTGGAAATTCCAAATGCGGCGGTGAAACTCACATTTCCGTTTACAAGTCGGTTCAAGTACGGCCTCTGAGTTTAACGCTGTCCTCGGACCCGAATGTTACGATACTCGTGGCTTTCAACTTAACAATGACGCCTTTGTTACCAGGTGATCGAACTGTCGAGTCTTACACGATAAACGCGGGAGATGGCACAACGTATCATACCACGCAATCCGTCGCAACTCTAGCATTTTTTTATCCGGGGGACTATACACTCCTAGGAAAGGCGACAGTCAAACACAGTGACACTGGTCATCGGTCAACGGTGGAGTCTTCCACGATTGTGTCAGCGATCTCTAATGTCACAGACATCGAGTTCATTTGTCCAGCGGCAGTTTCTGTGAATTTCACCTTCAGTTGTCTCTTGAAGTTTACTCGGGGTGCCAACGTGGAGACCACGATACAATTTACAGAAGGAGAGGATCGCATTGGCTCAGTGCCTGGTAAGAGATACTTCTCATAGATGTTTACATTAAGTTAATTTAAAGCAGTATGGAATACGCGGGGTTAATTAGTGCGCTGATCTCCAATTTCGTTGTCCGGGGTACTGTTTTGTTCTATACTCACATAATGCCTTTCTATTCCGAGTGTATAAATGGGTACCGGAGGGTAACCTCGGGGGTAGATCTGGGATGGACTAGTATCCCATCTAGGGGGAGGTAGAGTACTACGAGTTGCCTAATGCTACAAAAACTGGAGATAAGGGGCCATTCTGAAGAGCTTGTGATCTTCATCACAGACTTAATCATCTACGGTAAATCAGCGATTAATGTCAACCATCCAGGTTCTGAATCAACGCGTTTCTGTAGTCAGATTCAATCAATCAATCAATTGGTCAGTCCTTTAGTGAGTCAGTCAATCAATCAATCGATCAATCAAGCTAGCCAATCAGCTAATTAATTACATAGTCAGCCAATTAACCAATCAACTAGCCTACCAATCTAACAAGCAATAAATAATCAATAAATTCATCAATCGATAGCTCATTTAGTCGATCGATAGGTCATTCGATAAGTCAATCAATCAGATATTTGGTTGGTTTGTGATTTGCTCAGTCAGTCAGTCAGTCAGTCAGTCAGTCAGTCAGTCAGTCACCCAGTCAGTCAATTAATGATTCAGTCAGTCAGTCAGTCAGTCAGTTAGTCAGTCAGTCAGTCAGTCAGTACGTCACTTCGTACGTCAGACAGTCACTCATGTCATCACACACTCACTCAGTCTCCCAATGTAAGACAGTGCATTTTTTTTCATCACGTAGACGCAGAGATCATGACCTTGGGAATTCCAGCCGCTGACCCAGGATCACAGATTAGTACAACTGACGGATTGTACCTTCTGGAGGGAATGGAGGTCACCAGCAGGGGCGAAGCTGTGATGCTAGAGATGGATGTCGAGCGAGGAGGCTTTGTAGACGTGAAGGTACTAATGAGTTCTTATATTCTTGGGGTGAAAATACTAATAAATTATATGCACAAAAAACGTCTGATTTGAAAGCTGAGGCTAATCAAGAAGGACTGAATATTCTGAATTATGTTTTGTTGCAAGTTGATCTTGAGAACCTTCCTAAGTTGCGCGGTATGAAACTCCGTACATTATATCAATCGCCTAAGTCAAATGTGGCTTATGTTTGTTTCTCCCTTTTGAAAAAACTCTAGTTGGATCTGGAAACTGTAGGAAATAGGCCTCTACTAGACATACTAATTCCCATTTATTATTTATTAAATTTAATTTTTATTACGTTATTTGTTAGCGTAAAGGTGCCAGCTTTGTAGATATCCCTTAACAGGTTCTTATCCGATCAGAACTCGGCCAAACTCCATCTCTGGACTTGTGTTAATTTGTAAGGGAAAATTCTTAGGAAATAAGTTGATCAAGACCTTATTTAATTTTGTGGTAGGTTTATCGACGAAAATGTCTATCAGTGGGTCAGCGGTACTGTGGCGCAATCAACCTTTGTGTCGCTAGTTATCACATGATAAACGCATCCATTTGCCCAGCGAGGAAGCCCGTCAGCTGTGACAACGATGAAAAATTCAGCTTCACGGAGGGACAGTGCACCAAGCAAAGCGAGTCATGCAGCGACAACACGACGGTAGCACAAGGAAACTTTGACTACGAGCACATCTCAAGTTACATGGTTTATACAACGACTGGCCACAAATTCATTTTGATTGAAACTAAAAGTCAACGACTTCAACTCCAAGAGGGCGACCTCATTGGAGTGCGTTTTCCCGCCACTGGGCCAGCCGCAGCGTTGAAAACTAGTTCATCAAGTTTCTCTTTCCTGTATTCCAGCTCAGTGCTTAATACTACTGGTACCCAGACTCTTCGCGGGAATCGTCTTCCATTAACAGAAGAGAGCCCGACGAAAGTTAATTATGCGCCTGCGGTAGCTATACGGTATTCTGCAGCCTCTGAAACGTACTTTGAACACCGGTATCAGAAAGCTGGTCATGAGAAGGTTTCCTTCACTCTTAACAACGCGCGTGAAAAATCGAGCTTCACAAAAGAGATCGCTGTTCAAGAAAGCATAACAGGGCTCGAGTTAAAGTTGCCCGATGTACTCCCGTCTGCCGAAGTCGTGAATATAAGTACTGAACTACTGTACGGCACCAGCGTGTCTTATCTATGGGACTTTGGCGATGGGAAAAATGTCACAACCACAACTCCATGGGTAACGCATCGTTATGAAGCCACTGGAACAGTGGTTGTGAACCTCATAGCGACAAATAGAGTAAGCCTGGTCAGTATCTGGTGCTCAACTGTCGTTCAGGAGAAGATTGCGGGTTTGGAGTTCAGACACAACGCCCTTCTTTCCATTCAAAATGGCACCACTGCTAGCATTGGCTGGTTGTTACGTAACGGATCACATGTTGACTTCAACATCAGCGTTGAATCCCCTGAAGGCGAGAATCACACAGCGAATTTGACCAACGCTAAAGCACCTGGCGCCACATTTTTTGCCATTTACAAAACGAACATAACCAATCCTGGCCTGTACCTTGTGACGATTACAGCAGTTAATAAGTTAGGCCATGCTAACATCACAGGCAATCTCAGTGTGCAACGTGTAATCTCGGGTGTATCCGTGATCCATCCGGGTATCGTGAAAACAAACCAGACATTCAATTTTACCATACTACAACACCAGGGGGAAGAAACAGCCAATTACGTCTTACTTACCATGGACGGAAACACGACCAACACCACAGAGAAAGTTATTTCACACACGTATCGTAAGGGTGGGAGGTACAAAGTTGCCTTGATCGCATCCAATGATATCAGTTCATCCGTAGCACACTGCCAAGAAGTCATTGTTATGGACGTGATCGAAGGATTGGAGTTTGAGAGCTTCGATCACAATGTGGGAGTTATGGCTGAAGCACAAGTCCACTGGAAAGTGTCTCAAGGGTCTCAAATATCCATACTTGTCGACTATGGCGATGGTGTCACAAAACCGTTCAAAGAGAACATCACAGTTGCTGATATCTTTTTGGCCATAAGCAGACATAACTACAGTGCTCCTGGGGACTATCTCTTTCAAGTGACAGTGAGTAATCAGGTCGACAACAAGACGATTAATACTACAATCCACGTTGAGACTCCAGTTCAAGACGCCAAACTTGCCGTGGGACGCGGATCGTTGCAAAAAGCTGAAGGTGGGCCTTGTGCTAAGGGCGGAGTTCTGTACATAGCCGTGAACGAGAGCGTCACGGCAACTGCTACAGTTTCAAATGGTACCAACGTTAACGTTTTGTTTGATTTTGGAACCGGTTCTTTAAACAATGTCACATATTTTCATCGAGAATTCCCTGAAAACGGAACGACTGCGAAGCATTTGTACTCAGAGGCAGGGGAATATAATATCACAGTGACGTTGTTTAACAGAAATCCTGATAATGTGACGTCAACTTGCAGGCTGATTGTTCAGAACCCCATCAGCGTGGTCAAGCTTGAGTCAAACTCGCCCAGGCCTTCTTCGCCAGGCGCAGTGGAGTTCCTCGTGAAATTTCCTACCCAGCACCAACCCTCGAGGCCACTTAACTTCAGCTACAGCTTTGGAGACAACGTTTCCCGAAACCACAAAATAAAGATAACATAACTCATTACTATCCCGGGCAAGGGGTGTATATTGCTACTGTTAAAGTGTCCAATGAGATAAGTTCCGACAGTGCATCCGTGGAGGTTAAAGTTCAAGATAAAGTCTACGGCCTCAACTTTACAACTCATGTTACAGGTTATTTCAATAAATGTCCTCATGAGAAGCTTTTTTTCCTCAAAAAGGCGTGTTTCCCTTGGAATACTATATCTTTTTCAACGCTTCCATTATAAATGGTACAAATGTGACGTACACCTGGAACTTTCCAGACGGTCACAAAATCGAGGGAATTAGCTGTCGGCATAAGTTCAGCAAAACGGGAGACCACACTGTCTCACTCTTGGCAAAGAACGAAGTCAGTAACGATACTAAAGAAATGAACATCACCGTAGAAGAAAGCATACTTGGAGTTAGCTTGAAGAACGACGGGCCTGTAGAGAAAGACAAAGTTCTCAATTTTAGTCTAAGTGTGAAACAGAAGGGTAACAATTCTTGTTTTGAAATTGATCTGAAGGACAGTAAGAAAACAAAGTATAACTATAAGACTGGTACGCCGTCCGTGTCTGGTGATGAAGCAAAGCGATTTAAGATCACCGGAGAATTTCACACATATCTACGACGTGGTAGGAGATTATAATGTCACCCTGACTGCCGAGAATCGCGTCTCCTGTGTCTGGATTAGAAATCATGAATCTAAAGCGTCAGTTGTTAAAGAACCTTGCTTTTACCCAATAATAACAGCTGAAATAGGAACGAGCAATGAAAAAAGAACGGAGTACAAACGCTCAAAGAAGATCGATATCAAAACTACAAACGTAATCTAGTGCTACAACTTTTCAACTCATTATGAGTGGCGCATTGATCAGCTGCTAGACGTTGGGCCAAAGAAAATTCAAAGAAACTATATAAACACCGACAAATCTGACCTGCACATCCCTGCTCGCGGGCTTGATTACGGCTTGTATGAATTGACTTTCCGGATCGATATGAAGGTAGAACCAGGCGTTTTTACCGAGGAGAAATTTCACATAGAGATCACACCATCTGAACTTGTTGCTATTATCGACGGAGGCACAGAGAGGACTGTGGGTGATCAAGCCCTGTTGGTTTTAAACGCTACGAAATCAAATGACCCTGACAGCAACCCTCCGAATAACTCGTACTACAAATTTGCGTGGTTCTGTAAGCAAGACAGCGATAGTAACTACACCCTACCAACTAACTTAACAAACCTACCGCCCATTCCTGTCCCGCCACCTCAAACAAATAAATCAAACGACATCGGCCTCGGCGGTTGCTTTGACTATGGACCAGGGCAGCTCAACTTCATGTCCCAAAAAGTCATTACGCTGAACACAAGTCTTATGACTGCAAACACCACGTATATTATACGATTCGTCATGATGAAGGACGACCGCCACAAATTTGCAGATCAGATAATAAAAGTTCGTCCGGGAGACCCTCCAACCCTGAAAATTGAGTGAGTATATATTAGCAACAGCTTCCATTTAGCACGCAAATATGCTCGGATTTTTGTCCGCGGATATTATCTGTTCCGAGAAGCGAACAGTTTACCGAGAGCGTAGCTCGAGGAAAAATGTTTTCGCAACATGTGGGGTTTTGAAAATTGGGGAATATCAGTCGGACATTCCCCAGTTTTAGCTGAGGAATATTCGGTCACGTGAAAAGATGGATTAGAATGCATTATATTGTCACAATCCCGCAGTATGGGGTGGCCATTAGCCTATCAGCTAGGTACCATAAGTGACATATTAGGTCACTATAACAAATAAAAATCTTACAAAATCCAGTATCCAGGGACAAGAAGTTTGTTCATGTTCCTTACTAGACAAGTTGTCTCATATTTTTAGAGTATAAACATTTTAACCATTGCATTTCAGGTGTGAGCAATGTGAGGTATCAGAAAAAATTAACCCGTCGAGTAAGTTAACGTTGCGAGGCCACGGAGAGTCTACCACAAACAAGAAGATTTCTTACGTTTGGAAATTGGAATTGAAGAAAAATTGCAGAGACACAGAAAAGAATTGCAAGAATGAGCCAAAGGAAGACTTAGAAAAGTTTGCTGGCACATCTTTGCACTCGGACAGCCTTGTGATCAAACCCAATTACCTGAAGGGTAAAAAATAACTTTATGCAGCCTAACGTAACGCTACAAAATGTAATGTGTGTCAACTATAGTTTTAAAGGTAAAATTGACAGGTAACTCAGAATTCAATACGATGTGAATAGGTCAACCAAATGTTGACTTTGCAGCTAATCGTCTTTGCAAAACTAATGAAGAATCATATGAAGGCGGGGGTACACGTGAAGGCTGTTTTCACGTCGCTAAACAAGGCCTTTCTGCCAATATCTCGGTCATGTTTTAAACAAGGCTAAATCTCTATGCTTATAACCATAACCACCGTTTGGCGGTTTTGTGTAAATTTTTGGGTGATTTTTGGACATTTTGGGAAAGAGATATCTTTTCTCAAAGAATAGGTTAAATTGAGGAAAATATGAAATATTGAAGGTTTGATGAATTTGGAAAATTGAAATTTGAAGTGAAGAATTAGTAGACGGATACGAAACAACCCCTACCAACCTGGGGCTCTCATTTGGGGCGGTCAACTGTCTGGTAGTGTTTCCAACCCATTTTAATCCTAACAATTCCCTCTTAATAATACTTCAAGCAAATTTCAGTCCTATTCACGTGTACCACCGCCCTAAAAACGTTCAAGAACACGCAAAGTACGTACCATGCATGGCTAAAATGTGGGTAAGAACTATGGTTTGGTATGGATAAACCTTTTATGCTTTTCTAACTTAGAACCAAAAACTGTACTTAATTAAACATCAAGAAGGTTCTCCGGTCAGAAAGTTAGTAGGGGCAGGATCGAGAGAGGTGAAGAGTATGTCAGGGGAAGGAAAGCGGGAAGAGAGGGAAAAGAATGATGAATGAGTAGTTGGGGGAGGGACAGTCTACTGCGGGCTAATCTTTAAGGGGACAGGTAAACGTGCATAATAACAATAACAATAACAATAATAATAATAATAAATTTTATTTATTACGAAAATTTTTTAAAACTTCACAATAATTACTTACAAGATTAAAAAGGCTAAAAGAACATTTGAGTAAATTATTATTATTATTATTATTATTATAAAATATAAAACAGTAAGAAAAGCAAATTATTAAGTCATTGATATAAATCATTGATAATAATAATAATTACAATGATAATGATAATGATAATGATAACGATAATGATAATGACAATGACAATGACAATGACAATGATAATGGTAATGGTAATGATAATGATAATGATAATAATGTTTTATTATATGGTTTGTGTTTGATATAACGCGCGCTCTGATTGGCTAATTATTACTAAATTGTAGGGCATTATTCTGCCGTAATGCCCACGGGTCGATTACGGGCTTACAAAAACAAAGCAAAGACAAATTAAAAAAAACATCTTTAGTTTTGTTGTTGGTGCCATATAATAAACAACTTAAGAGCCTCGACCGTTCGGTCGTTATGGGGAAATCTCAAACCTCGACCTTCCGTATTGACCTCGCTATCGCTCGGTCAATACGGCAAGGCTTCAGTCTGAGATTTTCCCGCAACGATCTCACTCTCGGTTATTAAGTAGTTAATTATCGTCATCATCATCATCATCATCATTATTGATTAATGATCTTTTAAGGATACTCCCATCACTTTAAAAGGTTCATAAAAGTTTAAAATTAATACCAGTCAAGATAAAAATTAATCAGTTAAAAGATAAAATAGAATATGCTGAAAACTAATTTATATTATCTGATCTTAAAAAGTTCTAGAAATGATTACTAATAAATGCTAAGAATATACCCCCCAGCTAATAAAAACTTATCAATTTTGCGCTTAAAAATTTTACCTAGCACTAAGTCCCTTTAAGAGCACTGGGAAGAGATGTCCAGTCAATTAAACATCCGTGTCCCCATGCAGTCAGTTTTTTGGTTAGTTAATCTCAGCAGGTAACTGATCCTTGTAAAATATAACCTGGGTAGGTAAAATCCCAAGTAATGCGTCTCAAACTCTTTGGGATGTCCCCATCATAAGTATGAATTTACCTCAACACTGAACTTGATAGTGACCGAAGAACGGTCGAAACGCTTTCGTTTTTACCCCAAATATTTATCATGAATTATTAAAAAAAAAACTTTACTAAGGTAGTTACTATGGGAACGTTCACTCTCAGTCTCTGAAATATGCGATCTTTTAGAAAAGAGTGTTCTTGTTTCTTGGTAGGTGGTGAGAAATACGTGTTTATATTGACCGGGAAGACTGCTGGTGGAACCCCAGGCAAAGCCAAGCGTGAAGTTACCGTAAACAAGCCTCCCGACCCTGGACAGTGCACTGCAGAGCCACCCAACGGTAAACCATGTGAGGCAATTTTTACTCTGACCTGCTCAGGATTTACAGATCCTGACAGACCGCTACAATATGAATTCTTTTACTCGAAAGACGAAGAATCAAAAAACGAAACGTTAGGCAGTGGATTCGAGGCAAAACGTTCGCGAGTTGCATTTCCTAGCGGTCTTGAGAAAAACGGATACAGGTTAACGCTCTACGCCAAAGTTTCCGACAGTTTGGGAGCTTCAAAGATGTTTAAGTTCGAATCTCAAATAAAGGTAATTCACAGATGGAGGTAGGTGGAGCATGAGCTTTCACACAAAACTGTGATCAGTGGGGTGCTCGTAAGGACTTTGCAGATAACGTTTTTGAGGGATGGCTTTAAGACCATTTTCGCCTCCTACTAACGTAGTAGATTCCTTCAATTTATATCGGAAAATCTTGGCCTTGTTTCCTCACAAATGCGACATACCCATGAGGAACCACAATATACAGCAACCGCGACAAATCGAAACCGTGGGAGTGAAGGGAGGGCTTTTCAGGCCCATATCAAATTTGAGGAATTGTTCTCTAGAAGTATGGAAGTATAAAGCATTTGAATAGTTTTCGCCAAACGCGTATTGGAACAAGTGAGCATGGCATGTAATTTGTCCAGGATCTTGATGTTTCCACGGCAACTATATTTTGACAGGCACTAACTTTCTTGCAAATATGTTTACCTTTTTAGTTACATTTGGCTTTCTTGATCGGTTTTGATTATTATGTACATATGGGTATTTTTGGCAGTGTTCTAACGTTTGATGACAATCGTAAAATCTGAGATGGCGGATCTAAGACGGTGGCTGTTGGAACTTGATGACGTCATTTCTACGTCATATTACGCTAGTTTCATTTTCGTAATGCCAAACCCTTTTATCGCGATGAGAGCAGTTAGTTTTGTTTTCCCGAGAGTCTCAAGAAGAAGTCAACGGAAACATCGAGATTCAGTAAATGTAGTGCTCGAATTCAATGCAAGAAGAATTGCATGTTGACTACAACTACAAGAATCCTTTGATATAGAAGACAAAAGGAACTCTGGTAGTTGTGTCAAATGACGTCAACGTACTTGAAAATCTGCTTTGCTAAATTATTGCACACAATATTTAGACTTAGCCACTGCTACGTGACCATAAATCAACCAACGGGAGCGCGCATTAGATTTAACTAAACACAAGCTTTGCTATAATAAAGAAATTTATCTTACATGAACCAGGAGCAATGAGCAGTTTGTAATAAGCTTTTTTTTTTAAAGGTCGGCACTTAATCTGATATCGAAAAGTTTTAAGCCAATTTAAAGACAAGGCGACTGCATAGAGTACAAAGGTCGCTCCCTACTTAAACCCTAGAAACTACTGATAGTATTCTTTATTCTTCAAAATGTCATTTTCATTTTCTTTTATAGGTGGAACGTGCAGATCTCAGCGTTGACGAAATTGAGGATAAAGCAAAAAAAGAACTACAAAATATAGCTAAAGCTGGAAATACACGGCAGACCGCTTCATTCGTCCAAAGTATCGCGGAGACACTGAACACTAAGGACGACAGCAAATCAAAGAGTGAAAAAAGTCCTAAAGACAATGAGAAGAAAAAAGAGGTTAATAACACGCTCACGCCCGCGCCCTTACCCTCATTTCCATCTCCACCTCCACCTCCATTTCTATCTCAATCTCCATCTTAATCTCTATCTCTATCTTTATCTTTATCTGCATCTGCATCTGCACCTGCACCTGCACCTGCACCTGCACCTGCACCTGCACCTGCACCTGCACCTGCACCTGCACCTGCACCTGCACCTGCACCTACACCTGCACCTGCACCTGCACCTCCACCACCTCCTCCTCCACCAAAAACTTCATCTCCATCTTTATCTTCATCTTCCTCTTGGTCTACATCCTTCGTCTTCATCTCATGTTCATATTCATCATCATTTCCATCTCCATCCTTATCTTCATCCTTACCTTCACCGTCACCCTCATCTTCATCCTCATCATTACCCTCATAAATGTTTCTTATTTTTTCGCATATTTTACCAGTAATGCTAATTATTTTATAGGTGCGAGAGCTTCTTGTTACGGTTCTTATAGAAACACAATCTGTTGAGGGGAGTTTGTCGGATCTTACGTTATTTGTCAACACTATTGGCACCGTTACAAGCAACCCTGAAGAGAATTCCAAAGCTGTGGAGGTAAGTACACTATATGCTGTTGGCTTGTTAATCCAGAAGTGTGTGAATTAGTTCCAACTTTGGATAATGTTCCTGCTCATTCCTGGAGTTCAAAATTTGAGAAGAGAAATTTTGTTGTTAATTAGTTAACAGAATAGTCATATAAAAGTATTGTGATGGTTGATAGAAGGCAAAACTGTCTATGAAATCCACCAACGTCTACATCTGAGTCTACCGCCCCAGAAGTGAAACAGGAAATTCAACGCTCGGGAGAGAGACAATGTTTGCCCGGTGGGTTTGGAACATATAACTTGAATAATGATATTTTTAGTCGACTGATCAATGCTAACGAAACTAGTGTTTCACTATTACCAGGAGAAGGGAACCTATTCTTGGCTTGCACTGTCACGCAATATAAAAATAAATCGAAAACCATTGAGTGGATGAAGTCAAGAAATTGTGATGCTATAGGAGACTGGTAAAGATGAAACTTGTCCAAGTTTTAAGTCTGTGCGTTTTCCTAAACCTGAGATATTCGTCGAAATATTCTGCACAAATTTACAGAGCCCAGTATGGAGCCGCCATGTTGGTGTACCTCCGTGGAACACCAACATGGCGGCCGGAAAATAGTGTAATCATCTGGAACTTACTTTGGCTATCTACGCGACTTATTATCTGCACTGAACAAAAAAGCATGTACATAAGCACTTTTCCTAATACTTTAACCTCTGAATAGGCCGAAAATTACGACATAAGAAGATATTTTTCAACAAACGCGCTCGTAGCTTTATGTCACGCACCACCATAACTCTGAAATTCAAAATGCGCTGGTTTCCAGACGAAGCAAGCTACTGAGCTGAAACGTTGTAAACAAAAGTCAATTTACCCATTCTAATGCATGATGAGGATAACAAATTTGGTGGCTCTTTAGTTTTGGATTTTAGAAAATGATGACGTCACATGCAAGCCAAGAATTGTTTTTCAGTATCGATTCTTGACCGCGACTCATCGCTACCAGAGTGATGTCACATAGCAAAGAGTTAGCACTTTGAGTAGCCTATTCAGATTACGCCATTAAAGGAGATTAAGGAAAAACAGGCCTAATATCGGTTCTGTTCGCTTACCGATGTGTGTAAGTAAGCATTGTTGTTCTTTTGGGTCTGTTTGATTGTCATTAGATCGAATCGCTCTGCGAGTACTGCTTTGGCTATGACTCAAAAATGGTACTCTGGATGAGTCGATCTTTTGAGGTACTTTCGTGCGAAAATTCTAAACTTGTCGTTTCAAAACGCATTAATGTGGACAGGGCTTAAGGGCGCCTTCCTTCACTAAGGAGACAGCTAGGGTGAATGGGTACCCCCGGAACTGTAAGGGCGTACTAACAAATTGCTGCCCAGGGGACATAAGACCGAAACCGGATGGCTGTCTGGTAATTCAACTAAAATGATGTTGCCGTTTTTTCTTTAAACCAGGAAAAAGTTGCAAATGTGATGGAGAAATCCGGTAAAAGAATTCTGGAGCAAGCCACCGGAAATGACCGAGCGTCGAGCGAGGATGTAGTGGAAGCCTCTCGGTCTGTGTTGACTGGAGGAGACAACATCGTGAGGTCAGCAGCTATGTCACAAAAAGACGAAAAGGTGAGGAGGAAAGAAGAACAAATAAGCACCACGTGAAAATCTTTCATAATGCTAAGTAAATATGTCTTTTTCATACATTCCTTATTACAACCGCATGGGGAGGCGCCGTGATATCATGTTTAGTGCTCTCGACTCCGGAACCCAGGCCGAGGGACAATGCATTGTGTTCTTGGCAGGACAGTTTACTCTCAGAGTGCCTCTTTCCACCCAGATGTACAAATGGATACCGCCGAATTTAATGCTGGGGGTAGCCCTGCGATGGACTAGTATCCCATCAAGGGGGAAGAAGAAATATTTCTAGTCGCTTTCTACTACAAAGGAAGGCGCGGTGGCGTCATGGTTAGTACGCTCGACTTCGGAGCGAGCGGTCCGGGTTCGAGCCCTGGCCGGGGACATTGTATTGTGTTCTTGGGCAAGACATTTTACTCTCACGGTGCCTCTATCCACCCAGGTGTATAAATGGGTACCGGCAAATTAATGCTGGGGGTAACCCTACAATGGACTTGCATCCCATCCAGGGGGGAGTAGAAATGCTCCCAGTCGCTTCATGCTACAGAAATCGGGATAAGCTCCGGCCTGATGGGCCACATTGGCCCGAATGCAGACTTTACCTTTATGCTACAAATACCGGGATACGCTCAAGCCTGATGATCCGATTGGCTCGTACGCAGACTTAATTATAACTGTATAGTTTTTACGAGGTTTTACAGAGTCAGTCATAATTCAAGTAACACTGAAGAATAAACCTGCATAAAAGTTAGTGTTTTCACTAGCTAAAGGAAAAACGAACAGTTGGCTAGACGGGCACTTAAAAGTGTGCCAGGACGAGGAGGCAGGATCGCCAAGAGCGCGTTTTACAGCTTTCGGGAACAATAGTGACGAGTTCTTTGGTTATGTGTGAAAGCGTGTGCTTGTGAACCTGCTTACGTATGTGGCGAGAAGGATCGCGGGAATTTTAAACCCCGTTTACACTACGCGGAGGAAATTTGAAGAGCGTTTTCGAAAAGCTTCGTTTTCGGTGTAGATTAGTGTGGAAGAGAGACATAACGGTAGAAATACAGCTGCGTTTTCAAATTGCTCCGGCGTAGTGTGGACGGGGTGTTTAGCCGCGATCATTCTTTCATTTGGTGATCAAAAAGATAAATCTTATTGCAAGGAAAAAACTGTCACATTATGTTTCAAATCGATCTTTCTTCTAACATACAAAGATTTACTTGATTGGGAGGTATTTATAAAACCAAAGGGTTCGGCTCTTACCTCTTTGCGAGGACTAGCACCCCATCTTAAGGGAGTGGCCATACTCCATGGGTGCTTTCCATCATGCCATACCAGTTAGCCAGAGACCAGGGGGACTAACAAAGGAAATATGAAACGAAATTTTGCGATCAAACCAGGCAAACTGCAAGGAATGGCTCTAAACACTTTGTGTTCTCTGATCTTTTTGCCCAATCTGGCACATAGTCCATTTGGCTGTCGATCAAAATTTTCGCAAATTTTGGCATAAAGGAGAGCATGCAAACCTCCTCATACCACCGAAACATGGAAGAAACGCCCCAGCCCATGGAATAAAGGTTTCTTACTTAAATCACACCAGAGCTTGTGGTTTGTGTTTCAGACGAATGCAAGCAAAATAACAATTCAGAAAATTCTTGGGACTCTTGATGAATTGTCAACGGCTGTTTCATCTACTATGGTTTCTGGTGAGGAGCCAGTAGTGCTTAAAGCGGACTCAATCTCCTTGGGAAGTTCCCGAACAAACCATGAGGACATCGGTAAAAAGCCATTGATAATTGACGATAGTGAGGTGACAATTCCGCAGAACTTGACGGCCTTTGGCAATAAAACTCTTGATGTAAAGGTATGTTACTTTGTGTTGGTACGAGATGTATTACACGTAAAATTCTAACTTCAGCATTCAACTTTTCGTTTGACAAAATTTGAACGTATATAAATTTCATTATCCAGGAATTTACTAATAATCGATAATTTTAGACTGCCTTTTTTGTTTGTAAAAATATTATCGTAGTAATAAGTAAGCTGTGTCACAACCGCTACCCCACCACCACCCCGCCCCCAGAATTAAACAGCGGAGAAAGCGTTGATCGAACTCAAGTCACCTGACTTTTCTAGGAATGTTTGGAAAATTACCTGACTGGTTGATCTATCGTTTGCGGCTTTTAAATGAAGTGCAACGCTCTATAATTGTTGACCTCAGCGCTTTGTGTTCTACCGGTCGCGCTGACAAACAAATATCTCGAGATTTTAACACAGCAGGAATTTACTACACTCTGTGAGTAAGATTGGGATTAAGCATTTTGCAGTTTAAAATCCAAGTTAACAGAGGTAACCAGTATTCTGGCGACAAAATTATTCTGTTAGCAGATTGTTTTTCTTTCTTTGAACTGGAGGTCATTAATTGTCTCATGCGCAAGTTCAGTTGTTGTCTTCTCGTGTCGTGCAGCCTGCATAGCTGGCGGGATTTGAGAGCCAGTGATTTTTGGTGTCAGAGGCGCGATTTTATTCTTTCGAGGGCGAAGAAGTCAACTTGACTCCTCAACAATCCACCGCGGGGTCGCCACCTGAGCTCAAGGCTTTGTCGCCAAAACAAAATGCAGCACTCACGCGGCAAATCCAGCCTGCTAAACATGCTAGCTGTTTTGATACTGAAATGCTTTTAATGCGTGGATAATTTAAGGAAAGAACACGATTGTCAATGGCAACACACAGGCACTACCATCGAGTGCAGCTGTAACACATGCAGACTAAGTGAAGAGCGTTAGCTGTGACAAGATAAAACACAAACACTTGAAAAATAGAAGCTTTCAGGGTACACTCGCAAGACGTCTTTTTTAAACTTTATAATTTTGATCACAGCATGAGCCCTCAAGTTATAGTGAATCCGTCACTTCTGTCAGTACCCAATCCTTCCCTTCCAACCTCCCTAACCAACCACTATAGAATGGCTAAATGTCTAGCCTGAAACGTCAGTTTTCTATCGCCCTGAGCCGACTGAAATTTCAGGCTACTAAATGCCCCATGGTTGAGAAAACAAATCGCCTCTTTGTACAATGCATAAGAAGGCAAATCCTTCACTGTAAGGTCGATCAAAATTTATCTCCAAATTTACATCTAAAATGGCCTCAAAATTTCTCATCATGGGATGATGAAAGGAAGCTAGCTAGGTTCAAAATACATCGCTGTTGAAATAGACTGTTGCAAGTTCGATGTTTTTAGTGGTAGGTAGTTTGTAGTGCAAACAGAACTCAGGGATTTCAGAAAACACAACAAGGATATTTATTCCACACGAACGCAGTATTTCCACATAGGACTTCACAACAAGCACACGCTAGGCTTGTAACTACACTTGGACTTCCGTCACTCTTGTATAAACACACAACACACGGCCTCTGCCTATATATCCACGTAACCTCTCTGTTACACTTCACAAACACGACCTCTGTAAATTACACGCGACCTTCGTCACACTTCAGTAAACACTATTGACTCACGAGATTATTATCTTAACACTCCTGGGAAATAAAACCATCTAAACACTACACCGATTTACTTATATACTTTACAGCAAAACGTTCTAGAACTTTCCGGCTAGACTAAATAAAGTAACATTACAATATAAATTATTTACAGCAACAGACGTAAACAACTAAAAATACACTGTGATGCGACACTAATTAAATATGCTAGAAGATTCGAGACGAAATGAGCATATTCACGAATCTTACAAGTACTAGTCACGCAATAATTTTTCGTAACATAGACTTAGGGCCTCATTACAAGGCGGAGGGTTACCCTAGCAGGCGGGTTAACCCTATGTGGAGGGCAAACGATAGCCCGGGTTTACAAGCAAAATTTCACTGGTAGGGTAACCCTACAGCCGGGAACAAGTTAAAGCGCGGTTACACTCAAAGGCTCTGGAAACAATTAGAAAGTTAACCCGGGTAGGCGGGTTAACCCTACCTGGAGTGCTTACAAGGGAGAAAGTTAACCTGCCTCCTAGGGTTACCGTAGCACGCAGATAGGGAAAGCCGCTTACCCGGGTAACCCTAGCTGCCTTGTAAACACAACGAAGGGGAAAAAAGGAGAAATGTGTGAGTGTCAGGGTAACCCGCTTGCTACGGTTACCCTCTCTCCTTGTAAACAGACCCTTAAAGGTGTGGCGAATGGTAAAATCAAAGACTCGCCGAGACGCCGAGATCCTAGTTAAAAATCCGAGCCCGAGACTCCTTGCTAAAAAGTTTAGAGACTCAAAACAAACCATGCAAAAACGAGACTTCGAGACTTATCAAAAAATGCTTTTCCGAGACCCACGCTTTTCGAGGTACCATTCGCCACCCCTCCTTAAGGACTCCATGGATTAGAATCAAAATTAATTTAACGTCCTAGCTATGTCCGAAGAATAGCCACTAAAGGAATACCATGCGAACAGAGTCGCTCCGATGTTTTCTAGGAACGTCGGGAAAGTAGGAAAGGTCAAAGTGACTCTGCTAGCAGGATACTAAAGCAACATACTGAAAGATTAACCCTGCCAAGAGAGCAGACCCAGAGTAGATTGAAACTATCTTTCAGTGCAGAATTATGTTGTAAATATATCTGTCTGTGATTTACTCAACAGCAAATTGTTTCAAAGATAAATGTTTATCCTGAGAGGGTATTAAACAACAGCAGGCTTGTAAGTATTTCATTTCAAGAGTCAGATGGCGGCAGTAACCGCAGCAAAGTCAATGTCAAAGATCTGAAGGAAGGAAAGGAAATAAGCGTGATGGTCCCAAGAAACGAGCCAGATGCCGATCGACGTGCAGTTTCAGGGGAGCTTAAATCAGGCAAATCCAATGAACACGAGTTTGAAGTACATGACAACATGTCTGCTTTGATAATCGAAGTTTCACCAGACCTTGCCGTGGACATAGAGCTGTATCTCAAAAAGGGAGACGTACCCAATCCATTGAAGAACGTATACGACTACAACGTGACCCTTTCGGTTGGAGAGTTGTCTCCAGGGGTTCGGGTTCGGGTTGACAACTCATCAAATTCCACCGGCCCGTCTTATTCCTATGAATATTTGTTGGTTAATGAAGATCTAAACTGGACTGCAGCCGGGACTTACTTTGCTCTCGTGCGCCCCAAGGAACCCAAGAACCATTCGTTCACCGAGGAACAACTGAGAAAAATACCATACAACTTCTCTGTGATCACCTGTAGTTGTTGGTATTACGACGAGAAAACCGAGGTCTGGTCAACAGAGGGCGTCAAGGTAATTTATTAAGTACTGGTCATTCATCTCAATTCTCTCTACTGATCGCATTTCATTTGTTGTAAACTTATTATTAGTTGTGAGAATTTAGCGATACATCAAGTTTCTATCAAGTTTAGTTAACAATTATATTATGAGATCGAGATTTCTATGACTCATAGTTAACAAGGGCGCCGCCCGAGTCATTTTTCACACAGAGAATTGTCATAAATATTGTAGCCTGCATTATGTTATTGATTTTTTTGGATAGGTGGGGCCGAAAACAAATGTCAGTGCTACTGAATGCTTGACCAAACACCTGACAACATTTGGGAGTAACTTTTTCGTTCCGCCGAACAAGATCAACTTCAACGAGCTCAGTCTAGATAAACTGTATGATAGTCCTCATGCGCTGATTGCGGTGTGTACAATTCTGGGCCTTTATCTACTTTGTCTTATTCCTGCGAGGAGAGCGGACAAGAATGATGCATTAAAGGTACCCATTGGTCTTTCTATACTTGCTTGAGCCACTTCAATGCTCGACCCGATATTCTGATCAAGAGTTTTCTAAATCCTAGCAATCAAATCGAAAACTTGATTCAGGTTTTAACACTTCTCGCAGCTAACTACAGCAACGATTGCATTTAGTACCCTTCTTGCAATAAGCACCTCTTTTCTAATTAACAGTCTCCCTTGAGTATATCCATTCCAAAATCGCCTATTAGCGAACAGGACTTCAGGAAAACGACATACACCCCTCAGGGGCCCAATCAGAATTCTTCTTTGACGTGAAACAGCTGGTTGCATAATAATTGCACGTTATTTTTACAGACGGGAGTGTCTCCACTACCTGACAACGACTCTCGGGATACCTACTGTTACGAAATTCAAGTGCATACGGGGTTTGTCCGAGGTGCTGGTTCCAGTGCTGAAGTGTCCATTGTCGTGACTGGTGCTCTTGGTGACAGTGAGCCTCGAGTGTTAAAAGATCCGAAGAGGAAAACATTCAAGACAGGTAAAAATCATACACAAAAGAACGTGTTTAACCACATTCCCAATTTCCGAGAGTAGAGTTGAAAATACAATGCGTAGTGCAGTATTTTTGACGAACTTTGAAATATTCGGAAATGTGATCAAAGACGGTCTTGATAATAAAAGGCGAGCTGTAACTAAACAGTGCCGGGTGAATCAAATCTACTGAATAAAGCGTATCTCATCTTTCTCAGGGGCCGTCGATGCCTTCCTCTTGACTGTACCCCAGTCTCTTGGCAACCTGAAACAAATCCGCGTCTGGCACAACAACGGAGGCAACTATCCCTCGTGGAATCTTCTCCGTATCATGATCCAGGATATCCAGACTGACCAAAGATGGTGGTTCGTCTGCGACGACTGGCTGGCAGTTGATGAAAGCGACGGCAAAATCGAGAGAAACCTTTCTCCAGCGTCGAAGAAAGACCTGACGAAATTCAACGTGCTTTTCACGTCCGAAGTGAGGAAGAACTTAACTGATGGTCATATATGGTTCTCTGTTGTTACCCGCCCACCCCGAAGTACCTTCACTCGGGTTCAACGTTTGACATGTTGTTTATCCATTCTGTTGTGCACCATGCTTGCCAATGCCATGTTTTACAAGGTGGGAGAGAACGAGACGCCTATCAATTCCATTAAGATCATGGGATTTAGCTTCTCGATAAGACAGGTCTCAATTGGGATTATGAGCAGCTTGGTTGTGTTCCCCGCCAATCTTATTATCGTCACTATCTTTCGAAAAGCCAAGCCGAAAGAAAATCGATACACAGTGAAAACCGAGAGTGAAGATATAGACAACGTTGATATCGAGACTGGCGAAGAAAGGAAGAAAGCTCCACCGAAAAAAGGTCTTCCACACTGGTTCGTTTACGTGGCTTATGCCATAGCATTTGTGGCTGTGGCTACATCAGGATCTTTTGTCAGCATCTACGGAATGGTGTTTGGACCCGAAAAATCAGCACAGTGGCTTTCGTCGATGACCGTTAGCTTTTTGCAAGACGTGTTGCTTACACAACCAATCAAAGTGTTCTTACTGGCGATGTTGTTTGCCCTGCTCATTAAGGATCCCAAGAAAGCCGAAGAAAATTCCTATGCGGACATTAACGCTCTAGCCAACGACGAGGAATGGCTGCATAAAAACACAGAGGATCTTGACCCCGAGATGCAGAAGACTTTGAAGACGCTTATAAACGACAAGCCACCAGACGAGGCAAAGTTAGAGATTGCACGACAGCTTCGGATGAAAGAAAAGCAGATGAAGTCCATAATTCGAGAGATTGCCTGGTACGTCATCTTCCTCTTGGTTCTCCTCACCATCAGTTACGGTAACAGAGACCTGATAACATCCCAGGTTACGCGATATATGCAGAACTCCTTTGTAGACTCAACTTTCAGTGGAAACCTTACCTACGAAAAGGTAAGCGGTAATCAAAACTCAGACCATCGCGGTTTACACGATTTGTTTCGATGTTCGAGATGAAACTTGAGGCTAATTAATGATGCCTGAGTAGGAGGCCTCATGGTTAGTGCTTCGTCTCCGTATCGATCGGTACGGGTTGTAACCCTTGCTGGCGTAGGCAAGACACTCGATTCTCACAGCGCCTCTCTCCACCCAGGTGTATAAATGGGTACCAGCGAACTTAATGCTGGAGAGTAACCCTGCGATGGACTAGCATCCCATTCCTGGCCAGTGGCACAATTACTCCTAGTCGCTTCATGCCACAGAAGCCGGGATAAGCTCAAATCTGATGAACCACTTAGCTTGTATGCAGATCTTACCTTTACCTCACCTTTAATTTTGCTGCTGTTTCAAAACGAGTCCTCGTCCAAAACCTTTCACATGAAGTGAACTTGCTTAACGCGTAAAAGAATAATGCAAGTAGAACACATTTGTATGTGAATGGTTTCGCACGGAGAATAGTTTGACGCGGAGGAAATAGGCAATTATGGCATGGCTGATCAGTAGAAAGTAAACCTCGTACTGTTCAAGAAAAACAGACTCCTGTTTAGACAGCTTCGTTACAACTGTCTACTTAGTTTGAAATTCATGGAAGTATTTTTATTATCGTTAAAACAAATGAAGCACTGTTTGCCTGGTCACGCATTGTTTCTTGGGTGTCCTATTAAAGCTAGAGCTGTTTCTCGGCAGACCATGGTTCAGCTTTTCGGTCATGCTTGGAAATACCCAACTGATTTCTCTGCCGCCAGTCGGGATTTCTAATCCTACTGAAATGAGCCTCTTTCAGTCTAACTGGCAGGTCTAAGAATTATGTACTTTGTGAGCCAGGCGCTTAGACCGTTATAAACATTCAACATTTCACATTTTTAGTGTTTAACCGCATTACTCTTATCATTTGCAAGGTGCACGAGATCTCTCATTACTGGAAATGGGTGGATGAGGTTTTCATCCCTTCTTTGGGTCCCTACACGTACTACGATGGTGTAACACCATATGAGAGCAATTTTCTTGCAGACACACCCAACGCCTATCTATTAGGATTGGCGCGGCTGAGGCAGCTAAGGATCAAAAAGGGTAAGTGCTGCACTCTTTCCATTAAGCACCCCTGCTCCTCCCCTCGTGTTTTAAATCTCTGAGCGTTGACTGAAAGAAGCGAAAGCCCTCCGGGAAAAAATGGACCCTTAATCTTTAAAAGGACTACAATTCTAGAAATGGTCATTGTACAATAGGCCATATTCGTATTCTCGGTATTGGACTGGAACTAGCTTGCAATGGAGGCTCATACGGGGGAATATAATTTGTATTTGAAAAGACTCCCCCGCATCAGCCTCACTTGCAAGCTAGTTCCAGTCCGATGCCGGGAATACGAATATGGCCTATTCAAAAGTTTATTACACTCTATCTGGCGCGCACTACACCATAAAATAAAATCAGTCTTTTGTTAGCTTAACTTGACTTGTGACGCTCAGAGCCCTCTAGTTTCGACGTCATAGGCTTCAGCACTTAAACGGTCTTTTTAAGGTGGCTGAACACAGTTTTTGATACCTCTGCAAGCAAGTTAACAACACAAACTTCAACTTTTTGATATTTGAGCTGACTTATGTGCCGTTGCCATGACAACATGATAAAATATAAACAGGCGTTTAAAATCGGTTTCGTTTATTTGCAGAAAATCTAGTCATTATACTCTTTATAATTTGCATGCAACAAGCTTGTAACGATACTCACAAGTTAGCATTATTTTAATAATAATTTAACAAACAGATCTTTAATCATCCCTCATTGAAGCTTCACTGGCATATCTTTTATTTCAATTTTATTCAATCCTACAGTTACTTATTTCCTAAAGTATTTTCGTGCCAAATTTCGTGAAATCCTAATGAGTGGATCTTGAGAAATAGGCGTATCTCCGAGAAGTCAATTTTTCACTCAATCGCAATTTTTTCGACTTACTACGCATGCGCTGCATTCAACTAACTTCTTTCGGTAACAAACAAAAGCTGAGAAATGCTGCGTTCTCTGCATCGTTACCTTTTCTAACACACCTTTGTAATAAAAGAGTTAAACCATCAAACATTTTGTTCATTTGTGAAGAAAAATAGTACAGACAGCGCGGACATTGAGCAGATAAAATGACCGCTGTATTGATGCCATGTTTGTTTTTATGCAATAATAGTGCCCGCGCTGAATTGCGTTAGCAAGAGCGTGTGCGAAAACTGCGTTCGGCCAACTTTTTGTTTAAGGTGGCTGACAGTTTCCAGTACTTTCCAAGACTTACACTTTGATGGGTCATTATAACCACTCTATCGCTTGATGGCACAATCATGGTATCAACAAACTATCCAATCATCGGGGAACAAGTTGCTGTTATTTTTGTGGCACAATAGGTTACCATAGCAACAATAAGACCTGCTAAAAACACCCTTAATTTTAGCTTTAAGCGCTCGTAACTCATAAACGAGCTCGGTGATCCCCATTTTTTATTATCGAATTGTAATCAACATGATAAGATGCAACTTTTTGCAAAGTTTAAAAAAATTATACGAAGGGGGTTCAGAGCCACCTTAAATTTTCGAAAATTTAAGGTGGCTCTGAACCCCCTTCGTATAATTTTTTAAACTTTGCAAAAAGTTGCATCTTATCATGTTGATTACAATTAAATAATAAAAAATAGGGGTCACCGAACTCGGTTTTGAGTTACAAGCGCTTAAAGTTAAGATTATGGATGTTTTTAGCAGGTCATATTGTTGCTATGGTAACCTATTGTGCCACAAAAATAACAGCAACTTGTTCCCCGATGATTGGGTAGTTCGTTGATACTATGACTTTGGCATCAACCGATATAGAGTGGTTGTAATGACCCATCAAACTGTGAGTCTTGGAAAGTACTGGAAACTGTTTTCAGCCACCTTAAGTCGCGTTTTACGACATAACTATCACTCCGAAATATCATCCCCGTTGTGCCCTCCACCTCTCTTATTCCCTCCACCCTCTCTTCGTTTTATCATTATTACTCTGCCTTTGCCGCTCAGTTTACCGAATATTTAGCTCATCTGTAGTTAGTTAGTATGGAAAGCCCACGATGCATAAGCCTCATGGTTTCTTTGGGCTTTCCTGCCATTTTTTTTTTAGCGTTTATATGTAAACTTATATTGTATTATATCAAGGTGGCAAACAATAAAAAAAAAATTGTTCTTCTTCCAGATACCTGCGAGTATAAACGCATATTCCATCATATTATCCCCGAGTGTAACGATTTCTACAGCATGGAAGACGAAGACCAAGGCTCCTACCTGCCTGGTTGGAAAGGAAAACCTCTCGTACCACCTCAAAATGGTTCTGTTAGCCCGGTCCCCACTCCCAGCCAAACTCCCCAAGTAAAAGGTCCGTGGCACTACCAGAGCGGAGACGAACTAAAAACATACCCGTACTGGGGTTACAAGGCCACCTACAGCGCTGGAGGTAGGGCTTTGATTGGATCAGTAGTCGGCAATCCAGGGGACCTCTGGGGGGAGGGGGGTAGAGAATTGAAATCTCCAGGTATCCTTCAAGTCTAACACATAAATTCGCTGGGCTTATTTTCAGCATAATTATTCTATTATCCGAGGGAATTTTGCCTTGGATGATTATTTCATGTTAGGAAGCGGTTTTCCTCTTGAAAGGGTTAAATGGCTGTAAATATTCTACACTCAGAGAATGAGCAACAAGAGAAAGAGTTCACGCCAACCTGAAATCAAAGCAAATCTAGAATTCCGCTTAAATCTTAGCATTATTTTGCTTGATTTTCATTCGTTTACTGAAAAACCTGTTTTTGAGTGTGCTTTTGCTCATCCTATAATGTTGTTTTTCTATCATCTGGTTATAAACAGTATGGATCGTGTCTCTGTGATATAGAAATTACCTATGAAATGGTATCTAATGCGCGTGTTCATCAGCTGATCGTGTCCTTTTAATCTCACTAAAAGCATCAATGTCTGTTGCCCTTACTTGCGAGTTCAGGTTCGCGCTTACTCGCACCCGCTTTATTTCCCTGCAGGATTCGTGCAAAATTTACCCAACGATGCCAACGATTCCATGAAAATAACAGCAAACCTAAGCGATAGTGGCTGGCTGGACCGTTACACACGAGCTATTTTCTCCGAGTTCGCCATCTACAACGCAAACACAAACCTCTTCTGTGTGGTGACCCTTTTGTTTGAACAGCTACCTACCGGAAGTCTGACTTCCTATCCCAGCATTCTCACTCTCCGTCTCTTCCGGTATGTGGGAGGAGAAATGTACTTCGTGTTGACATGCGAGATTGTGTACCTCACGTTCTGCGTGTTCTTTGTGTTCAAGGAGATAAGGCTGTTCGTGAAGAAGGGCAGGGAACATTTGAAAAATCCATGGAGCGTTCTGGAAATGTTTGTGACACTCCTGTCACTGTCTGCAGTTGGACTGTACTTCGCGAGGATGAAGTTTACCAATGATGCTCTGCGGGATATGAAGGATGACCACTCTGGCTTCGTGAGTTTTCATTACACCGCGTTCCTGGACGAGTGGCTCAAATGCATCATTGGTATTATCGTGTTCCTTTCGTTCTTGAAGCTGTTCCGTCTCCTCCGTTTCAACCGTCGCATGTCACTGCTTCAGCAAGTCTTGAAGCGATGCTTCACCCAGTTGATCTCATTCCTGTTTATGTTTGCACTGGCGTTTCTTGCTTTTGCTCTCCTTGCGTGCCTAGTTTTTGGACAGGCTATGGAAGGGTTTGGCACGTTCTTGGCAAGCTGCGCCTCTCTGATGGACACCATACTCGGCAAGTTTACTTTGAAAGGGATGATGGAGGCAAACAGGATCATTGGACCAATCTTCTTCTATACTTACACAATCTCCATGGTGTTCGTTCTCATCAACATGTTCCTGTCCATAATCAACGATGCGTTTGCGGAAGTACGTAGCGATGTTGAGAAGCAGTCAAACGAGTATGAAATTGTGGACTTCATGATTCATCGCCTCAAAGAGAACATCGGAAAGTCGATCGGTCACGCTATCCACCCTGTCTACAAGGAGCCCAAGAGTGAACTGGAGGTCAACTTCGATAAAATCGCTGACAATGCAGATAACGCTATGCATTTTATGAGGAACATCGCATTCGAGGACATGAGAAAGACGCGCTGGTTCCAAACGGAAAACTGCACAGACAAGAAGAAAAACTTGATAAGACTGCTGATGGAGGTGGAGTGGGATTATTACGAGGAGGAACTTTGCGATTCAATTCCAGTGTTCGAGAGGTTTCTTAACCAATACAGCAACGAAGAACTCGAGAAAATTCTGCAGTATTACCGACAGAAGCGAATGGTGGAAGATATAGTCTACGACGAAGTCAACGGAGGAGGAGACGAGGAATCATCTGATGGAAGTGACAGCGATGACAGCAACGGCGACAGTAACGGCAGCATCAGCGACGATGATAAATCGAGTAACGACGACAACGAATCGGGAACCGACCACGTCGCCGAAGATGAAACGAGATTATTAACACCACGAGTCGGTGATAAACCCAACAGCGCACATAGCCATCGTGAAAGCTTAACGGATGGTTTTGTCGAAACGGAACCAAACAAGATTCGAAGTCCTTCGTTATTGGTCACCGATTCAGAGCCAATAACCGCAGTAGAAATGAACCAACAAGCGCAGAATATCAAGCGAAAAAGCCTGTGTGTGGATCCTTATGCGGTGGTGAGTGAGAATGAGCTTGTGAAAATACTTCAGGACGTACAACGCGACGTGGAGAGTCGCTGCGCCACAGATGCCGAAATTGAGAGCATTTTCGGAGACTCGTTATCCACCGATGGTATCCAGCCGCTCAAGTTCGACAGTGAGCCAGAAAACAGTGGCAGCAAGAAAAAGAATGCTACCAAGAAGCGACGAAAAAAGAAAACAGAGGAGAAAGAAATGCCAAAAAACAGATCTCCAAGAGACGCTTGGGTGGAAACGACAAATGACAAAGGTGAAGATGATGCGGTGACCGGAGAACCAGAAGAAAACACGGAGAAAAGAAAAGAAAAGAAGGAAAAGAAAGCAAAGAAAGCGGAGAAAGAGCCAAAGACGAATAGAAAGCCTAGTGATCCGTGTGTAGGAGATGACGAGGCCGAAGAAGTAGTTCCGAAATCGAAAAAGAAACCAAAAGAAAAAGCTGTGACTGAGATCGAGGAGGAGGATGAACCAACAAAGAAGAAGAAAAAGAAGAAAAACGCCGAACCTTCAGCTGCTGTACTCACAGAAGAAAACGTGGAGGAAGAAACAAACGAAGGGGAAGGAAGGGAGAAGAAAAAGAAAACCAAGAAGCAAAAGCAAGAAACGTTTCAGGAAAACCAGGAGCCAGGCATTGCACCTCAGGCTGAAGGAAACAAGAACAAGCAAGAAACATCCCAAGAGAACCAGGAGCCGAGCTTTGCGTCGCAGGCTGAAGGCAAGAAGAAAAAGCCAAAAGCCAAGAAGAAACCTGCCACTGTCGTAGATGATGGTCATGTTTCAGCTGCATCAAATGAAACGGTGGAAACAGTGGAGATAGTGATGGAAGGAAAAACGAAGAAGAACAAGAAAAAGAAGGAAAAGAAAGAGGTGGCCATCGTGAACAACGATGACGAATGGAAGGAGGAAAGCGAGTGCTGAGTCAGGAACATTTTACAGTGGATTTTTGCAGTGGTGGTACAATATAAAGTAGAATATAATTATCATATTCAGTTTGTAAAGTAGCTTTGCGCGACCTTTACGAAAAGTAAAAAGTGAAGCCTTGTTTCGTTTGTCGGAGCAACTACGCTTTTATTGTAGTTCAGCATCTCTTTCATACACAATTCGTAAATTACCTTAAATAAACGCCCTAAATTGTGTGGGTTCTGAGGTGAACATTTGGGTAAATATTATGCTAACCGCTTCTCAATCTAAGAACAAGCAAAGAGCCACGAGATTTTTGTCAAATTAGTTTCCTATTTGTACCATACAGCAAATAGGAATGTTGCCACGCAACTGTCTTCTAGCCAACAGGCTTCTAATAAACCTTGCGGACTCGGTCCATTTTCGGACCAGGGTATGTATCCATAATTAGACGTTACGCCAGTGCGTAGAATAACATTCAAATAGTATTTAATCCCCTTCGGAAACATAAAAACTAGCTCCGAATTTTTCTAGCGAAAATAGATAGTTTAACAATAGAGTAATATGGCTTTTGTAACAATAAATAGAGTAATTGTAAAGGTCGTTATGTTTAGCAAATTAAAAAGTTAATTAAAACGAGAGTGCTGTTACAGAATGATACCGTGATCCCCCTAACCTTGTACTGGTATGTTCCGCTCATTCTTCTTTTCTTTTTTTGTAACATGGTAGTACACATCACAAAAGTCGTTTGTGATGTAGAAAAAGTTTCCACGGGCAATTTAGGGCAACTTAGGATGAAAATTGCAATATTTAAAGAGGAAACCACATCAGTCTCGGCTGGTTTTCTTGTGAATCCCCTATCCTGCTCGAATTCGAATTTGGAATGTTGGTTTTTGTGGAGAAAAACCGGAAAACCCGAAGAAAAACCCGGCCTCAGAGCAAAGCCAGAATCAACAACAAACTCCGGCAACCCACATGTGGTACCGGGCCGGTATCGATCCCGGGCCACATTGGTGCGAGGTCAGTGTTCTCACCAATTTGCCAATCCTTCTCGCCGGGAAAAAAACACCAAAAGAGCAAAACCAAACAAACAAACAAAAGAAAAGAAAATTGGTTACGACAGGGGAACATTGACCGCCGCCTGGTTCGCTCAGTTGGTAGAGCTCCGGACTGCAGTGCGGGAGCCCCACACCGGACCATCACTCAGGGTCTTAAAATAACTGAGGAGAACGTGCTGCCTTTGTAATTATATCTGCAAATGGTTAGACGTTCAGGTCTTCTCAGATAAGGACTATAAACCGTAGACCCCGTCTCCTGCATCAAAAGAACCCACACGCTTATCGTAAAGAGTAGGGCATGAAGTTCCCGGTGTTGTGGTCTGGCCTTTGTTGTTATACTGTGAAATGTTTAAGCAATAGACCACAAGTGTCTGTGGGTTATAAGCTGATAAACCACGCGGGATGCTGGTAGCTTCCTAGCCTTGTTAACTTTTTAGTTATTTTAGGAAGCCAACACACTTTCAGTTTTAATTTTTATTTCATGTTAATTTAATTTCGGTCAAGTGTAAGGGTCAATAAAGTTGTTGCTGTTGTTGTTGTTGTAGAACACGAGAAGAATTTGTAAACCACGAGCCGCAGGCGAGTGGTTTATGAATTCTTCGAGTGTTCTACCAACATCCCAAGTAGTTTATCAGCCTATAACTCATAGAAAACTTGTGGTCTATTGCTTTTATATAATAATTCATGACAGAAGACGCGCGATTTTTCCGTGGGTTTACCGGCACAATAACCCACAGCTGATTGACCAATCAGAGCGCGCGCATTGATTTGGTTATTATATAATTGGAGATAATAGCTACGATAAAGCTACTCTACAATCCGAGGGTGAATAGGTAAATAAAGTATTCACATTCGCATTCACGGTTTACGAATGATGAACAAAATGTAGCAGGACTACACAATGGTCTTATGGTTGGCGCGGTGATCTCAGGATCGAGCAGACGGAAAACTTTAGTTCTTATTGAATTCAATGTCTTTTCGAAATTTAGCGATGTATGTTGTGGCGTCACGAGCTCTGTGACGATCACCATCACCGCCCGCATGGTTTAAAAAAAGGATAACAAAAGTTGCTGCGCAAATTAACGCGGACGCGTTCGCAATTTTCTCAATCATATTAAAAAACGAGTAATCGTATGACTGCTCGAGCAAGTAAGGATTTACACTACTCAAGGTGATATCTGAAAATTCTTTCAAATTGCACTCGCCTAAAGGCTCATGTAATTTTGAAAAAATTTTCATTTCAATCACCTTCATACGATTACCTACATGCATACATACACTTTATTTCAACTCGAATTATCAGAGTATATTGAGCTAGTATCTTCAAGAAACAAAAATACATAAATCAATTAAATTATTAAAATGCAAGAATTAAAACTAATACTAATACAATAATCATAACGAATACTAAACGCTCAGTTTCTTTATAACTGTCTTAAAATCTTTTAATGATGTTATTGTCCCCGTACTGTCTGGGAGCGAATTCCAAATTTTTGCAGCTTGATATCGGATGTATTCAAGTCCATAACTTGTCGTTCTTGGTCTAGGTAAAGTCAAAATATTCTTTCCTCTTAATGAATAACTGGAGTTACGAGAAACGAATAGTTCATTTAGATATCCAGGGGCCCGTTTCTCGAAAGACCCGGTAACTTAACGGGCCCGGAATCAGATTTTGATATCAAAGTTTCAAGAAAAGTAGGGCGTGTTCTGACTTCTGATGAAGTCAATTTTGTTTCTTTCGCTGATAACTTTACTGTACAGTTTTCAAACCTTTTGAAACTCCCTCTACCATGGAAAACAAAACAGCTTAACGGGCCCGGTAATTACCGGGAGCTTCGAGAAACGGGCCCCTGGATACGTAGAAACAAACGTGTGCCAAATAAGATTGTTGGAAATTGCATAAGACCATTATAAGTACCAAAATTGGCAAATATTACTCGCATGTTTTGTCTTAACTATTTCTTTTTGGAGAGTTTTTCGATTTGCATTCCAATTGCTTTCTGTACATCCTCATTGAGAATGCATTCTACAAAGTTCTTAATGTCCTCTTCCCTTGTATCTTCCAACGATTCAATAAACTGTTTGCGCATGACCTTTTTCGATAATTCTCTGGCCCTTCCTACAGAAAAAAAAGACGAAGACCTCGATCAGGAAAATTCCAATTCCAAAGATTTAAATACGAATTCTCCATACTGGTTGTCACATGGCTCAAAGAATTAAGAGCTCTATCAAGACTAACGCATTCCCTATTTGATCAGTTTCGTTCTTCTCAATACCTTCTGTAAGACAATGTACGGATAGCTGGGGAGGGAGAGAGCTAGACAGAGAAAAATGGTTTGAGGTCAGAGCTTATGGATGAGATCTTGCTGAAATAGCAGAATACTTTGTAGCCGGCCAGCCCTCATTTTGTAATAAGCGTTTTCTCATAAGGGCAACTAGACTGCGAGCAATCTCTCTTGTCCTCGAAAATCCGCTAGCGGCCTTAACTGCACGTCACCGTGACGGTTACAGTCTTGCATGCACGCTTCCTTGTTTTGCATTCTTCCCAACAATTTTCGAGGAAAAGAGAGACTGCTTGCAGACTAAATAGTAACCAGATAGTCAGTTCATAACAGTTACTGCAAGTGTCACTCAAAGTTTCTCAACTTATCTCAAAACATCTTGCAGCCAAACATAATGAATTCACATCTCCTACCAGAATACATGACCCATTTCTCCATTTCTGATTTTGTCTCTTCCATTACTTTATCTTTCGCTAAAACTTTGTCGACCAAGCCGATGGATAATGCTTCCTCAGCAGTATATCTGTGGTTACTCAGAATTGCCTTCTCTGCTTTACTTTGTCCAACAACATTTGCCATATTGACAGTAACCCTGGAAAATGAGGGTACAAACTTTAGCGTACAGTCATGTAAAGATAACTTGGAACTTCCTAAGCAACACAATCAACAACAAACCCAATCAAAACATTAACTAGATATGATGCTTGCAATACACTTTGAAGATAGGCGTATGGGAAATGATTTTGCCATCAAATTTTTCCATAAATCACCCTGACTATGAATAACCTTACATGCTCTTTCAGGGTCTTACAAGGTCTCAGAAAATTAAAGATGCTTACTTGTTTCCAAGACCTTGCTGAGATCATTAAGTGAGGGATCTTGGCTATCCTTAGCAAGATGCCCATGAACATCCTCAAAGATCCTTGAAAGATTTTTACCAGGCAACCAACTGACCCACTGACCAACTCACTAACCAAACCATACACGAACTGAGCAACCACAAAGACCTCAGCTATGTACACAAACCCTTAATTCATGCAACGACGACTAATATTTGGATTAATCACATCACATTGCTAGCTAGTCTAGCTCAGGTTTATCTTTAAAGTACGGGCACTTACCAAAATGGTGGTGGGACGCCCTATGAAAATAAACAAAAATATTTAACAATCTGTGTTTTTCGGATGGATTAGGATTTCAATTATAATCTCAAGGTGCAAAGTACAGAATCTGTGAGCTGTTAAATTATCAGAATCTTTCATTTTGTCTGTATGAGGGAACCTTGTAGCTAAGATTGGGATTATATTCTCATTGTTGCAAGTACATGTACGAAGGCAATAGTCATCCCTAATCAAAATTTTTCCTTCACCATTTAACAGAACTTACTGCCTCAATCTCTACCATTCCAATACGAAATCCCTCAGCCATGACTCGATAATCACATGCTAACCCCATTACACAGCCTCCTGCTAGGGCATGTCCCTATAATGACAACAATGTATTATTGTATGATTAATTTAAACACTGGCAAATGATTACATGTATGACTGAAACAAAACTGGTATAAATCAAGTAAACAGTTAGTAAAATAATGCTGTGATTGACTACATGTATTAGTTACCTCAATCTGATTGGCTATGAACTGATAGAAGGTACCAGTATGCACAGCACCAAGAGAGGAGGAGGTCAGTCAGTGCTTTGAATTGGCAAAACAGCCGGCAAAACACCAATTGGTTATCAGGTTTTTAAATAAATGAATAAAGTGATTGTGTTTTACTGCAAATCACCATTTCTTAGGTACTGAGTACATGCCAATTCCACTAACAGATATTTCTCCCAAAGGTCACAATACAGTTCTGTATGTGAATTCAAGTACAGATTTCAATGTTTAAGAGGCTGTCTGTCATTCACATTTTTGGCTGTGATGGAAAGCAGTACTGGAAATTTCTATGAGGTATCTGGATGTGTGTCCTTTTACACTGGTCACACATTTATTGCATAATTTTTGTACACAAATAACCTGATGACACAATCTGTAAAGTCCTATATAGTCAAGAGGTAATAAGTGTGTTGAGCAATCCATTTTGGGGTAACTTAAAAATAGATGTTCATGTCATGTATTATGCAAGTATTGTCAGAGAGGCTTCATGTATGAAGCAACACAAGCCACGGATCTGTAGGATGTTTCAAAGCAGACATGGTCTACAAACAACATCCTCACAAATAAATGCTAGTTAATGCTCAGTCATGATTTAATCATAATTTTAACTTAGTTGTCTAAATAGTTATGCAAATTTGGTCAGACAATGTCTGATGACCAAAATTCACTGGAAAGGGGGAGGGGGTGCTCCAAAGAGAGGCAGGCATTAATAATGTCTTCCCAAAAAAAAGTAGTGGGGGGGGGGGGTGTTCAAGAGGGGGACTTAATCAGGTCTTTACAGTCAGTTAAAACAGACAAAAGTGATGTTAAACGTCAGAAGCTTACAGAATGACACTCTTACATTTATCGCTGCCATGGTGGCCAGTCTTGAGCCATACAGGCGGAGCCACATTTCCTGGAAACAGCTCCAAAAAGAAGCAAGACGCTTGACATCTGGCTGATAAACTTCTTTCACAAGGTCTAGACCAGCAGAGAACACCTTTGGAAGGCCCTGATTTCAAAAATAACATTAATATCAAATTTTATCAACCATATTTTATGCTCTGAAAGTGATAATCCTAAATCAAATTTAGTTCTTAATCAATAAGTTGATAGGCTCTTCACAATATTTTATATAACCATATGTACACATCAAGTTTTCTGTTCTCACACTGAACTAGAAAGGAAACTGTTTTCTCTTGAGAATCTGGAAGAGAGATGGGGCATTGGAACAAGACAAAGCTGAGACAAGGGTGCAACGCCTTGTCGTTCAAACTTTTCCATATTACATTCCAGTTTGTGGTAAGAAAAAACTGTCCAACCCTAAGAGAATAGATCAGGAGAACAAAAGTCCAACTGTAAAGGCCTTTGCTTGTGTTGCTTCAACTAAATGCAGTTCATTCAATGGGTTATTCCAGAAAAAATCCGCACCCCCCCCGACGGATGGGGTCGCTTTTTAACCCCCCCCTCTCACCTGGATTTCCTGAAGCACAAGACCCCCCCTCCTGTCTGGATTTCCAAGACAAAACACCCCCCCTCCCGCCTGGATTTCCGGGAAAAAATACGAGGCTTAAATTTAATTTACTTTTAATAGAAAATACGTACAATCACGTCTAGAAAATGTTCTTTTTTAATTTCTAAAGCTTCGGCTAAATTATATCAAAAATTCTATCGTGTGGAACTAAGAAAAGAAAGGAGCAAAAAATGCGAAAAAGCGAACGAGTGTTTACTTTCTTAGCTCCTAAAAATCAATTGCCCTCTTTCTTTCTTTGCGCTAAATATGGTCCTAAAGTAAATACAATTAGTATAGAATATGATAAAAAAGTTCAACAGTCGTTCCTTTTCGAGACATAAGGTCAGTCTCTTCCTAAAGATCGAGAACTTCTAAATGAAAACCTTTCGAAGAACGAAAGTTTATACACGTTTATCGTTCAAATTCTTTTACAACTTAAAGACTGGACAACTGATTCACATATCCTACCTTCAAGAGCCTGTAGTCCTAATCTACAGAGGAAAGATCAAACTCGTGTTGTGAAGAGCTTTCTCAGTCCGCCATAGTTGCAAAATGTCTTTGGCTTTCGTTAGTAAATCGGAAAGACAAATGTGTGCTGAAGAGAACGTAGCCAAGACAAAAGCACTTGAAACAGCTCCCATCCACAAAATGAAATTTTAACGTGTATTCAACGAATTATTATAGTATTTATTTAGGGCAAAAAAGAAATAATTCTGTTTACGTTTCTCAAACCTTGTTACAAAGACGCTAGAATATGACGTTCCTCCTTTTACGGCTAAGAGGGGAACCTGGCTGAAGTTTGAAAAAGCTAAGAATTAGGGAGACTGGGCTGATAACTGCAGACCCGAATGAAAACAAAAAACCTTAAAAATACAGAGTGCGAAGGTGTGAAAGGAAATCAGTTGTTTTTTTTTCTTTATTATATTTATCATAATTTACACCAAACAAACAAAGATTTCAACGGGGCTATAAACGTGAAATTACACAACAGTGGCGTGCTGGGTCTGGGTACGAGTAGAAATGTGTCAGGCGTTTCAAACTCTTCGTTGCAACATAACAATGTTGCTCGTTCTTTAGTATCTTGATGTTCGCGTTTTCTGCTGTAAAAGGACCTGCGAAGGAACTTAGATTATCATTTTTGTCAGGTGAGAAATATCTGAACAAAATATTTGTACTATTTTCAGGGTCTGAGAGCGATGAACTGTCACTGAACTGAACATTCGAATCGCGTGAATTATCGGTCAAAATGACCCCTGCAGAAGACTTTTTCAAGTTCAACCCCCCCTCCCGCCTGGATTTCCAGAGTATTTGACCCCCCCTCCCGCGAGAATTTCCAGAATCCCATCCGTTGGGGGGGTGCGGATTTTTTCTGGAATAACCCAATCACATTTACCAAACTAACTAAGCAAAAGAATTAACAAACAGCTGTTTTCTGAGAAACTGTCCCACAGAAATGTAAAAATAGCATGCAGCAAAGGTTAATAAGGTTCCATGAGTAGTTCTTAGTTTACTATAAATGGCTTCACTGAAAGTGCTCCATAATTTTTGTGTGGCTCGTACTTTCTCCTTCCTTTGTGTTAGAATTACACAAAGAGTTCCATCCAACAAATTATTGATGTCAAACTAGCTACAGCTGTAGCATTACCCATGCTTATAATTTGTCACTTATAATCTACCAAATATTTTCACTCATGTGCTACTGCCCTAAACACGTCAAGTGACTGAATATTCCCCAGTTTTAGCTGGGGTATATCCAAGTGGTGTTCCCAATTTTCAAAACCATGCATGTTGCAAAAAATACTTGAAGGATAATTAACTGAACGGCCTCCATTTGGCATGAAAATAAGCTCAGATATTTGTCCTTGGACATTACCTGTTCCTCAAAGCTCAAAGTTTTCCTCAGACAAGCTATGCGCTCTCGGAAAACTGTTTGCTTTGCAGAACAGATACAGTGTAACGCCCACCCCAGATGGAGGCTATTGTTTTTATATGCTGGACAACTTTTCTCTGACCAATAGCTGAAAATTAATCATTCAGCAAACAGTATGTTAGTAGATGTATGTTACATAATTCGATCTTGAGGCAGCAACTAAGTCATAAAGTGCTAATTTTATGTACCATAAGAATAATTATTATTAGCTTTGTTTAATCCCAAAAATTAACTTTAATTTTGATAGTAATAAAAATATCCTGCCTACATTGGCCATATATATCACTTGACTGCATGATGAACAAAAAATTACACTTCCTTATTCATCGTACATATTAACTGTAATACTTTCTGCTGATTTAGGTCTATTAGGAGCTTTACAAGCGCAGTATTTTGTTAATGACATACTGAAGTGATAATGAGTCCTTGGCAATCCTGGTCATTTTCCAACTCATCCAGACTAGAGTTGATTTCTTGTAAAAACTCCATACTGAAGCTGTTGACAGGTTTTCTGTTGAGCTCCAAAACAGCTATGCTCCCTTGTTTTTCAACATTAACAAGTGAGGACATACATCTTCTAAGCTGTCCAAATGTAAGTAGTGTTCTTATTTCCTCTCCTGGGAATAAAGTAATTAATTATCAACTAATGCACAGTGGATGATGAAAATTAGTCTTTAAAAGCTAATTGTTTCTTTTGTATTTGATGTATTACAACAATTTGCCAAGTAATTTCTCCCCCCCTCCCACCCTTTGTCTGCAATTCAAAGTCTAAGAAAGCCAACAGTGATAGAAAAGGAAACAAACATCCATTGGAGAAATGGAACAGTTTAATATAGTAGAACCTTGATTTAATTAACCTAAACTAGATAACAAAGCCCTTAGTAAAATAAACCATTTTCCTGGTCCCAGTAACAGTACAATACATGAAAAAGAACCTTGATACTAAGAAATCTCGTAATAGCAAATATATTTTGCCAGTCCCCTAGCCCTTCGTCATATCAAGGTTCCACTATTTTAATGTAACATAAGATATGTCATTTTATCTTTTGAACAATAAAGACACATTACTATAATTATTATTACTGTATTGGGGGGAGGTGGATAGGGGTATTGGAGTGCAGCATAATTGTGCAGTTGAATACATTAAAGTATTAAAAACTAAAATTTTACAGGATACATACAAGGTAAACTGAGAATTGTGATGATATAAACCTGGTGTCCCCAGGACATTCACAATGTAAATGTTAATGCCATTACATGTTTGGGTACCCTGTGAGTTTAAATATCTCTTGGGATACCTGACACCCTTAAATTATGGACATTATTAACATATTAAAATAATTTAATGTGAAGAGTGATCATCGCAGTAAATTTTCCAATTTAAGCAATTGGAAAGAAGAAGCTTGAAAAAAATCAGGGCTTCAACTGGATTAGAACCCGTGACCTCCGCGATACCGGTGCGATGCTCTCTCAACTAAGCTATGAAGCCACACATTGGGAGCGAGGTCAATTTATTGAGTTCGTATTTTCCCGTGTAGTGAAGTGATGTGAAGTATATATGAAATAATTCATATTTGTACTGCGGTAGTAGATGAATGTGAAGAGAGATCATCGCAGTAAATTTTTCAATTTAAGCAATTGGAAAGAAGAAGCCTGAAAAAAATCAGGGCTTCAACGGGATTCGAACCTGCAGTACAAATATGAATTATTTCATATATACTTCACATCACTTCACTGTACGGGAAAATATGAACTCAATAAATTAACCTCACTCCCAATGTGTGGCTTCATAGCTCAGTTGGTAGAGCATCGCACCGGTATCGTGGAGGTCACGGATTCGAATCCCGTTGAAGCCCTGATTTTTTTCAGGCTTCTTCTTTCCAATTGCTTAAATTGGAAAATTTACTGCGATGATCACTCTTCACATTCATCTAATACTGCAGTACAAATACGAATTATTTCATATACACTCAAATAATTATAATTATAAATCAAAACACTAACAATAGGCTATCTGCAGTGGCCATCACCTGACCTACATTTCTTTAAAGTATGGGCTATTTAATTTAATGCATTGACACCTAGGGCTTTTTGGCAAAAAATGTACTTTGGGGACATTTTGGACATTTTCCGCCTGTATATGAGCCAAAAAATTATTAGTTGCAATGACTAAACAGAAAAGCAAATGCAACATAATAGCGTTCATTTCTTTCTGCAAGGACATTTTTGGACATTTTTTAGGACATTTTTGTTCGGGCAAGTGCAGAAATCAAAATTTTGAGTCCATAGCCTTTTTGGTTTATTCTATTTTTTTTCTTTTTGCCTTTCCTCTTTCTCCTTTTCTTATCTTCTTGCTACCGTGATTGACCTTCTACTGGGCTTGCTTCAAGTTCAAGAATTTTTGAGAAAGCATCACCAAGATGGAAAACTATTCTTACACTGAGTAGCCAAGTGTAGTTGGAAGAAAATTATTTTGCTCCAAGTTTTTCACTCCAATTTCTGAGCATTATTGTGCCTATTTCAGGCTCAGCTGACCTATTGAATCAGTGTGATCTGAGTATCATTGGAAAGATCTTTTCTCCCGAACTTATGGCATAAGTGATGCCAATTTTGGTCAAGGGTGATAACGTCAGAAGTGCGACAAAGGCCAGCACTCGTCACAAGCAGTTCCGGCCAGCACAGGGTGTCAATGGGTTAAAGAATGCCAGAAATGCATTCTTGCATTTAAAGTGGAAGTGGAAAATGAATAAAAAAAAAAAATGAAAATTGAGCACGTTGGAAATATCAAAATAGCGAAGTTTGAGGCTCCTGGCAATATTTTTTATGCTGGTTTGAATTTTTTTTAAAAAATAAGAAGATTTGTATGAAAAACATTGTTGGAGAGCAAGACCTCCAGCAACCTATTTTTTTTCATAAATATCCTCTAAATTCTTCAAAACTTGTAAGCTTACACTCTGATGCCAGGGGCCTCAAAGTGAGCAATTCTGGTATTTTCCATATGCCCTCTCCATTTCTAGCAATATTTAATTGTTTTAGCAAAACTTTGCTCACGTGAGCTCAGCTGCAAACTCCCAAAGGGCCTTATTATTCCAAGTTTTAAGCCTAAAGGTCATCTGCCCCTCCTCTTTCAAGCTTAAGTATCCCTCACCCCACCCCACCCACCACACGGGACGTTAACATCGAGTAAATTGTGCAGGTGCCTGGTGAATATATCCCCCCACCCCGGCAAGTGTCTCCAAAAATGGCACCATTCATGAGCAAACACTTCTGACATATAGCGCAGAAAGAGGTCTTTGTAAAGATAACTCTTGCGCATGGCTCCTAAATTTCGTTCTTCATTTAACAGCATGCACTTCTTAAAAAGAAATCGTAAACAAATCTACAGGAACCTAAATCTAGCGCTCAAACACTCAATTGTGCGCTATCCCAAGTCCCCGTGAGATCCACACCACCATTAGCGGTCAGATCACTTGGTTTGATCAAACGCAAAACAAACCTAATTTAAAATTAAACAAAAAGTACAATACTTATAAATAACTGTGCACTACGTACCTTTTGCTCTTGAGAGAACTCGGCAAACACCAAGCATGGCGGCCATTATTTTAAAGTTGCCCTGTGGTGGAACATCACAGTAACCCCACTCATGCATCACGATTTGACCCAGATCTCTCGCGTTTTGTAGTGCTGATTGGTTGCCATTGTCTGAAGTCCTCTGAAATAAAACTGACAATAGATTTTCGTTCAAACTTTGTCCACTGAATATTTATCATATGAGAAATCCAATTTTGAAATAAGAAACGGGGGTACCCATGCTCATTAAGGAGCACTGAGGCATTGAAAATGTCCCATTTTGACATTATTTAAGGTATCAGTGTACCTCAAATGACCATCCCCGGGGAGGGGGTACTCCCTTATAAGGGGCTAATGGGAATGTGCTGCTGGATGGGGTCGCATTTTCACGAGTGGATTGACTACAATGGGGTTACATTTTTAGACGAGTTACTAGAATGGGGTCGCACATTTTCAGGATTTCTGGGATAACAAAATTCTGGTAAGCAGGAATTTAAAAATAAGAAGATTCTCGGTTAAAAAATGGTTCGTGCTGTTGTTTTTATATCTAACAGTCGGCTCGCATTGAATTCCGTTCGTGATATCACAACTTAAACATTAACAACTTGCACAATAGTACAGAACCCCTGGGTCCAGAACAAAGTCCAACAAAACATCTGTGATACGGCATTTATTTTCCGGCTATTCTGCGTTGTTATCGTCCATCGAAGTTAACACAACTTGGATCTTCTTTTGGATTAGCAAGCGTTTGATCTCTTTCGCTTGGGACTTGTTAGCTTTCAACGTGACATTTACACCGATATAAAACGGTCTTGCCAATATTTTTATTGGGAGGTTTGAATCTTCTGATCCATAAGTTATAAATCGTAATTTGTTTTTATTCATGTAAGAAACTATTATGACGTTCTCGTTAAAGAAGAATGTTCGCATTTCAACTAAAGATGGCGGTATGTTTGTAAATACTTACGGTTAACATATGTACCAGGATGTTTGTGTTGTAGGTGAAAAGTAGAGTGTTCTACATTCAATTTAACAAACGTGTCAATTCGTTTTAGGGTGACCTACTTAAAAGGCTTTATCAGAAAGTGACTAAGTTGGGATCGCGAAAATTACATTTGCCCAAAAGTGACTAAGATGGGGTCTGTAATTGGTCACAGAATAGACTATAATGGGGTAGGGGTTCTGAGAGGCCAGCGGCACATACCCAGCAAAAATTGACCCAAGTACCCCCCCCGGGTGACCATCATTCTTCGGCGCTGCTTCACGGTCGGACGGTTGACGCAAACCCTATTTAAGTATATATTTTCTGAAAGCTTAATAATTGTAGATTACGACGGTTTATTCACTAACGAAAAAAAATTTAAGGTTTCTCAGATATAACGCGCTATTTTTCGAAGTACCGAGGTTCACTAATCAAGTTCGTTTCCGGTCAGATTTGAGCGGGAGAACGCGATCAATATCGCTATGTCTTCTTGACACCTTTCTCTAAAAAATGGTGTCGGGAAATTTTGATTACTTGTCTGGTTTGTTTCTGACACGCAGTTAAACTTTGAGAGTTGAAAAAACATGCATCCTCTTCACTGAAATAGTCATAACTTTTGATAGAAGCAAAAACTAAATATTCCCCGACATCGTTTTTTTGCCTGATTATCGGGCAACGTTCTCTCCAAATTTCAGCGCAAAACGTTGAAAATTCGCCCTAAACGAACTCAAAATGTGCGCTTCACTCGCAGAAATTTTCGTTTCGAGATATGAAGGAAAATATACTTTAGGGCGTTCTTCCGGTGTAATGAGATAATTACATAACATGTCGAGAAATTAATGGCCTGTTGATGGATCAAGTGAAGGAATATTTTACTTTAACAATAGAGCTCATATCAATTACAAAGCGGGCTCCTGGCGCGTGGGCGGGAAATATCCATTGCACGATCTGATTTCCGCCGCTCGCGCAACAAGGTTAGTGAGGACTGAATAATTTTCGGTCACTTTTTCGTTTTCTACTTTTTAAAAGCCCTAGCTAATGTGGATTCACATTCCTTCTAACGAAACAGCTTGAGAGATGCCGAAGACAGGGAAAAAGCCTTCGCGTAAACAAGGGAAAGGAAACCTTCGGGAGGATTCCGATCAATTGTTCGACCAGGCAACTTTTGCAACGACTTCTTGAGAGTCAGGTTCTGCTGATTCATCTTTGCCTTTGCCTTCGATTTTCGCCCGGCTAGCACTAACGGTCTCGTCCTCCCATCGATTTTGCTCTTCCTCGTCTAGAGCAATCAATTTCTCCTGCTCAAAGAAGGAACTTCGATCGCTAGCCGCTAACACATCAGCCCGATCCTTATCGAATGATTCGAACCCTTTTTCCTCCTTGAAGGTTTCTTCACACTAGCAAAAGGACAAGGACTTTTGCGTTTGTTCTTTGACGACGTGGGAGAGATATAAGCTTTTCAATTTATAGTCTACGAATTAGAAGACACTCGAAGCAACACGTCGACCAAACACTAGCGTGTGAAATATTCCCGCAACAGCGCGTCTGTCACCTAATCTTTTAATGCAAATTTACTCTCTTGATAACGTGTTGACAGCTTTCAATTAGAGATAATTAATGGAAAGAAACGTTTTTCGTTAATAACTTTGCTTAGAATCAATATTATTTCATTGAGTTTTTTTTAAATGAAAGATTGCAATAAGATCTATCTGAAAAAGCGGAATACATTTTTTTCGAAAAATGATCAAATTTGGGGTACACTGATACCTTAATAGTTATTACAAGAACGCATTCCCAGTAATAATTGTAAAATCTTTGTGACCGACACACTTGAGAACACGCATTAAACTACAGTCAATACATTGTGTCGGACGCAAATAAACATTTTAAGTTTGGTTTAGAAAGAAAGCTGAAGTCTTGAATAAAATTTTAACTAAATTTTTTGGCATGGTTACCAAACGGCAAACTAGAAAAGACCACCGTGTATGTGCTATTTTCCTTATTTTTCAATTTTCAGCAATAGAAATCAGATAAATCTTTTCCCACGCAAAGCTTGTGATAAGTTCATTAAAATGACTGGAAAAAAGGTGGGGTGCCCATGCTGTTGGTGAGCTATAGCCATTTTTGAACTGACAGAGTTCAATATCAAGGCAAATTCGCCATGTTTTCAGTATGCGCGTGCACGAGGGCGTGCTAAATGACGCCATAAATCATGTGCAGAAAGGATGTGCAATGCAAATGTGAGGAATCACCTTAAGTAAGTTTCTCCACAATTCAGTAATGAACTGCAACAGTTGAAGTCAATAAAATATCTATCTAAAGGTTGTTACATCGTTCAATGGGGCGCCCGGTGCACGAGGATGTCCAACTTTACATTACGTTCACAGTATAGCGATACTCACCGTTACGTCACCTGTTGTCATTAATGTGCCAACCAGAGGTCAGGAGCCCATCACTAAGAGCATGCAACTACCCCGTATTTCTGTCACGGCGTCTTTCCAGACCGATCTATTTTTAGTTTGAATTTATCTCGAATTCAGATCTCCACAGGAACCTCAGTGACCAATTGCAATCACAAGCACGTACTAATATTGGTATGTCGACATGATGTCGACATGTTCACGCGAGGCCGCATTGTTTTATCCTCACCGAAGCGTGCTCATGTAAACTGAAACTGGCCTATTTCGCGGGAAAAATATCTGAAAATGTAAAAATGCCGTTGCATTGGGCTTATTATGGGAATTGCAGGCTCCTAGTGATGGGCTCCTGCAGAGGTTTATTGGCTGTGGAAACAAAAGATTCTTTTGTTAAACATCAAAACTTGTTATTATCCAGATTCTTGTTACGGAAGTCAATCGTTCCGGTTTTATATGCAATATAATCGGTAGCCTGTGAGCAGGCTTACTATGGAACACAAGCGTGCAAAGCGGGCGCGAAATCGAGCGGCGGAGCCGCGAGACGAGAAAGTGAGCCTCACTTTCTTGGCGTGTCTTCACCACACTCCTTCTCGCCGGATAGCTTTACTCTTTGTCGCTCGCACCCGTGACTCAAGGGTGAGCCATCTTGACCAAATCTTGTCCCGCGCTCACGGAGCTAGCCATGTAATAAAATCAGTTACGTGCAACACCTTAGATCTAAGCGAAGCGCTTCTTACAGTTTGCCACTGTGGGGTGGGGTGCGGGGGAGGGGAAGCGGGGACCGGTGACATATTAGGAGTTGTGGCTCTGATTTGTTGGCAACCGGGGCCATAATCAGAATGTGACTCATCTTAAGGACGTTCGCGCCCATTGTTACTGCGCATTTCTAGTGCGCACGCTATTCATTGGTCACGCGCGTGCCACGTCATTTTCAAGCGCGCGCACCGAGTCGAAAACTTAACAAAATACAGAGCTGATGAGTTTAAAAATGGAGTAATTGTAGTCAGGAGATGACATAGTTGATAAAAGTGTTGTTTTTTGTCACTGACTTGTATATTACCGTAATATACAAGTCAGTGACAAAAAAACAACACTTTTATCAACAGAGCTGATGACCTTTGCGTTAACTTTGTGTGCGAATATTTTTGTTGGATGCTCGGTGACCCCCACTTTTTTTTCGGCAGATCACTTCCTTTTCCGATTCTTTCCATTATATTAAAAAACAAAAAAAATCTGTACGTGGGAAGTTTTAATTATTTCTCATATACTATTCAATAAGGGTCGAATTGGTACATGGATACAGGTGTGCGTAACTTAGAAGTTGTATTTTTTTAAGGCTAATTCTACCTGATTTAATGACATATGTAGCAAAGATCTACCAAATAGGCCTATACATGCTGTGTTAAACACACATAACTTAGATATGAATCTTCAACTTAAATATATGCCGATAGTAATGAATCCGGCCAGAATCGCCTCAGTGGCTGGAAAATCCTAGAAATGCTATTATCTGTGATGCGCCTTATCTTCAAAACGAGTTCGGTGACCCCCGATTTTTTTTACATTTTTCATCTAATCTTATCATTTTCTACCTGCAGTCAAAGTTTTAAAAAAATCTGTACGTGGGAAGTTTTTGGGCGCGAACGTCCTTAAAGCAACGAAAACGAGTTACTTTGAATGTAATAAAATCCGTGCAGGGATCAATTGCTTGCAGGCGGCGTTTTCAAACCTAGCTCGAAGGGCCAGAATCTATGCGGAGATTTTTTTCTAATCCGCTGACGTATTAGATTGGAGTCGAGGACCTTTCAAAACGGCCGATTCGCTCCCTTCTTTATCGGGGGCTTTATTGCACTGAATCGGGCGAGAAATCGCACTGTGTAAATTTATATGCTATAGAATGTGGTGGAAATCATAAGCCGTGACTCACTAGATATCCTGGTCCCAGAGGTTTTCCTTGATTTTTCTCCGCATGAGAGGGTTGCGAGAGCCGGAGCCGCGAAGCGGTGAACGCGAGTCGCAAAGCGGCGAGAAGAAAAACTTATTTAGATAAGATAAGATAAGATAACTTTATTTATACACGGGTTTTTCCATCAGATCATCTAGTTAATTATCTATAATAGTATACCTATCTACCTAACTACAATAAAATTTAAATAGTAACAATTCAAATAAAAGAAATAAATAAAAATTCTGCTTTTCATGGAGGCCGTGTCTAAAATTTACTTAAAATTAAGATATTACTTTATACTGTAGCGACTTAATTTAGATTTGAAATCGTTCAGTGAAGACGCTTGTCTTAGGTCTACAGGTAAGTTGTTCCACAACTGAGCTCCGCTGTACAAAAAACTTCTCTTGAGATAATCAGTTCGAGGTTGTGGAAGAACTAGTTTATTTTCGGTATTCCTTAAGGTCATTCCACTGAAATAGAACCTACACTGAGATTTTTCTCAAACTTTGCCAATTGATTGTTTGCATTATAGGAACTTAAATTTGGAAATAAAAATGGGGGGTCCCCATGTTCGTTTACGAGCAACAGCACCTTGTTTATACCATATAAGCCCTTATAATAGCACCACGATTGCTTGCTAAATTCACGTTTCCGACGATTGTTTTTTTCTCAACACTGAGAATTGGCCCAGATTTATTTTACATAGGGAAATTTACTAATCAAATCAAAACGACAGAAAAAATGATAGGTCACCGTAGTCGTTTTCGAGAAAATGACGATTTACCTCTTCGGCGAGGTCCAGTCGTAAAGAAAAAGCCGCCATTTTCTAATGCGCGCGCGCTAATCACGCGTAAAATTATGCGCAGTAGGGATGCGCAATGCAATACTGGGGAATGACCTTAAACGATAAGCACTTGCATTGTCACGATATACAAATCTTGATCTCAGATAATCAGGTGTCATACCATGTAATGTTTTATACATTAGGACCGACTTCTGTTCCAATCTTTGATAGTAGAGTTTTCGCCACCCTAGTGCCCGGAACAAATCATCCAAATTACTTTCATAGCTCGCATACATTAGGATCCGAGCTGCCCGATTTTGAAGCCTTTCCAGTTTTTCAGAAAGTCCTTTGTTACAGTTTCCCCACACTACATTGCAATAATCAAAATGTGGTTGAATAAGGCTATTATAAACTTTAATTAGAACATTAAATGGAGTGAGATGCCGAATTCGTTTAATTGCACCAATGGCACAAGCTATCTTCTTAGAGATGTTTTCAATATGACACTCCCAGTTTATATTTTGATCGACATAAACGCCAAGGGATTTAGCGGAGGTTACTTGTTCGATTGCGTTTTCGTTTATAGTAAGAGAGGGACTTTCCGTAAATTGTGTTAACTTCTGCCTTGATGCAATAAGCATAAACTCAGTTTTTGTCATATTCAGGGTAAGCTTGTTAGCAGAGAGCCATTCGTACACATTGTTCAGGTCGTGATTAAGGCAATAGTTTATATCCTCAATGTCAGTACTGGCAAGCGTCAGGCTGGTATCATCTGCATACATTCTAGGTTCCAAATATGTCAGACAATGTGGTAAGTCATTAATATATATCAAAAACAGAAGAGGTCCCAAAATTGTTCTCTGGGGAACACCACATCTTAGACATTTCGGAGTTGACTTACAAGAATTTAGATGACAAATCTGTGTTCGATTGTCTAAATAAGAAGCGAACCATTTATGGCTGGTCCAACAAATCCCATAGTATTGCAATTTTCGCCGCTTTGTGACTCGTATTCACCGCTTCGCGAAAAGAAGAAAAATCAAGAAAAACCTCTGGGACCAGGGTATTCACTGGATGATTTACAGATTAGCAAGCCGGCTCAGGAAACAGAGGCAACATATAAGAAACGACTTTCCAAACGAGTGCGTTCTCTGTTTCTATATTTATTCGTAGAACAAACTCCATTTTTAAAGAAGCTCTATTTTTCCAGCCAGTAAGGGTGTATTACACAAATCACGTCTTCTGTTAAATATATTGACCAGTTTGACTGCCTTAACTTTAAGCGCGTGCAAGAGTATTTAATCTCATAGCCGTCACCAAGATCATAGTCTCTTGCCGTCACATATTGTACACTTTCTTCTTCAGTTTTGGCACTTTCCATCCGTGCGATTCCAGGTAATCTCTGACGGCTCGTAACGTGACGGGTGGAAAATAAGATCCAATTCTGGTGCGTTTCCACCAATACCCCTCCTTTGCTTCTTGGCTGCCAATCTTTGTGAACTTATAGAGGTAATGTTCACCACGAATAAAGCTAATAAAAAAGAAAAGAAAGTAAAAAAAAAAAAACCATCAGTTTATAAAACAATTAAAATAACAGAGTAAAGTGGGAGATGAGGTAGCCTTATGGTTTAGCCTAGCAACGCGGTGATTGTGTAGAATTATTGGGAAAGACACCTCAATTTCCCAGTTAGTTGTAGTAGCTCTCTCTCCACCCAAGAGGATGTAAATGGTATCACTAAATACGGTTTGGGCAACTGACAAAATACTTAAGCAGGGATGGGGGAGGGGGAGGAGATGGATTATGTCGGAGAAGCCGCTTAATTCTACAAAAACTGAGATCGAAGAAAGTGCTTTAGTGGCGCCAGCCATTTGATACACCAGCCTACGAAGGAGGCTTGACGTTTACCTACGGGATTTCCACCTAAGCAGAAAGGCGTTGGACGCACAAGTACTCTGGGAGCAGGAAGGAGAAAGAGTTTTATGGGTGCTTTCCATTTTGCAAAACTGACCGGTCAGATATCAGTGGGAATTAATACCTGAGGAAAATGGAACGACATTTTCCGATTAAATCGGGTCAACCAATAGAAATGGCTGTTGTCATTTTAAATTCTTTTACCGAATTCCCTAACTAGGGCAAAGAACCGGTTTGTCGAAAATGGAACGGCGAATTTCGGTCTGAATATTCCGACCGAAATATGTGGACCACCTCCCGATGTGATCCCGAATATTCCGGTCAGAAGAAACCGAAACGGACCTTTCCATTTGAATTCCGACCGAAATTTTCAGAATCTTTGGCATAATGGAAAGCACCCTGCGTAAACTAACAAAAACTGAATTCACAAGTGATCCTGTTTCTCAGTATTGGGTCTGCATGTAAGATGAATGAAGTATACTTACGTGGGAGGCGTAACGTTAAAGAATGGGTTGTGTGCTATCAGTGAAGACGCTTGTTCGTCGTTAACAAGAAGTTTAGCTGCCAAGTGGATCAACCAGGGATTGTACTGATAATTCTGAAAACAGTTCATCGTCAGTAAAATGTTTCTCTAAATTATGAATTACAAGCAAAACCTTTCTTTCTCAAGGATAATTGAGACAGACTGAAACTTACAGCGTAAGTAAGCCAAAATTATCATACAAAATTCACAACCAAGTCTGCTGACTGCCTCGCATAACTTACAAAGGAGTGAATCTACTGCCGCTTGTTGGTAAAATGTAAATGTAATTTTTATATACCAGCAAAACAGGGAAGTTGTTTGTGCATCGGAATCGAATTAGAAGTTAAACACGGAGCGATCCTATAAAAGGCAAGAACACGCCCCCTTGAAGCGCTTTGTTGACTTTCCCGTGCAATGGTGGAAAGCCACAATAACGGTCGCATAACGTTGAAGTCGTGTAGAAATAGCGTGTTTTCTTCGTCAAACCAACGGAGTCATTTAAGTAGAATAATATAAGGTAAATAATAAAAATACGGTGAAAATAAAACTTATATTAACACTTAAGATGAACAAAAACGATGAATTATCTTCGTCGCTTCACGCGGAACATTCAAATTTCGCCGCTAACTAAAATAACAAAGCTGATGCCTGCGAGCTATCTCTTTTTATTTATCTCAGCATGCTGAGAACGAAACGAAATCTCGTAAGAGGTGATTTTGGTTAGCCTGTGAACACAGACGGATTTTGGTGGCGTATTTAAAATTATTCAGGTTTATAAGCGTTATGGTGGTGCAAACAAAATGCAAATTGAGCAACACTGAGTTTTTCCTCAAACTGTTCCATAATCAGAGCAAAGAAATAGGAAACAACAAGTACTACGAAGAAACAGCAGAACTTGAAAAATGGCAAAGTGAGATTTCGCCTGAATGTTGACGTTAGAAAGGAAATAGAAGACTCAAGGCTGAATGCCATAAAACAACTGATTACGTTCGTAAAAGGTCGACTGAATTTTAGCTGCAAGAGTACAACAGCAGCTAATTCGGACCTCACGGAATTTTTTTAGATAACTGGCTGAAGAATAACCATATTATCGTGGATAAAATATATTGCCTTCGCAGTCTGTTTGTATATTTTTACGAATTTTAGTTTTCAAATCTATTTCTCAACCGCAGAAAACCGGCAGAAAAACAGAATCCAGTGGCAAGTCGCTAATTTTAGAGTTGAGTGAATAAGCCAATCAAATGGGAGCACTGGCCGTCCGTTGGGATTTGTGATTGACAGGCTGAACACCTCAGCCTCGTTATATAGGATCGCTCCGTGTTTAATGCGTGGGTTTGTGATGGCAGGAATAACAGAGTACCGAGAGAAAAAATCTCGGAGAAAGAACGAAACCAACAACAAACTCAATCTACTTGTGACACTGGGGTATTGTGATTAGATCCAAACCAAGACCACATTTATAGAATGCGAGCGCTCTCACTGCGCCATCCCAATGGGAGTAACACAAGTGTCAGGAACAGATAAGCACGCCTGAGCCGGGGAAACGAGATTGGGAATAGAAGGGATTAGAGATCCTATGAGACTACGACCATTTTGTTTTGGTGATGGAATCAATCTACTGAAATTTGTTAACTTGTTATTTTTGTTTCTTTTTTGTGTGTTTAGAAGGGCTTGTTGGAATGAGGAACAGTTGTTTTAATAGAAGCCGACACATTATGTTATACATGGACTTTGGCATGAAAGTTAAAGGGGCATTGTCACGAGGATTTTGCTGTTTTAGGTCAATTCTGTGATAAAATCATTACTTTAAGGCTTAATCAAAAAGCTTCTGTAAGTCTTTAAGGCTTAATCATAAACAAAAAGCTTCTGTAAAGCTACGACGAAGATATCAAATGAATTTTATCAGAGAGGGCTAACCATAATAAATTTCATGAGGAGTTTTGGAACTCGTGGCACCAAAACTTGAAAAATTGGCAAATTTTTTCAAATTTCAATCCATTTCCATCCATGCCATCCGTAGCGACAGGCGACACGAAACAGTTTCAGTACCTTCAAATAGTCTTCGATAACAAAACTAGATCATTAGTTTTGGAATTCAATTGACGCGAAGGCACCTTCTAGCTTTTTATAAAGTTGCCAAATAGCGTGACAATGCCCCTTCAAGACATCAAAAGAACTCAAGGCTATGTTTGTCAATGAAAACGATACAACAGCTTAAACGACCGGTAGTTAGCTATTTTGAGAATCTCTTTATTTTCGCAGGAAAAAACAGGTGCCAATATTAAAAGTCAAACAACAACAACAAACGCAGAAAGGTCTATTTCCGGGGACTGGTGAACCTTTCTTACTGACCTGAAAAGCTGCAAACCACATGAGCCAGTCCAGCCGGTAGTGATACGGTGAAATAACACATGGACGCCTCTTGGGGTCTCCAGGTTTACATTTAAACTGATATTCTTCCCAGATGCCACCATCTTCATCTGGTATAATGGTAGAGTTTCTGGTTCCTTGAAATATCACTTCAGTCCTTTCTTTTGTTATGCTAGGAAGCGCACACAGAATTTGTCGGATTTTAAGAAAGCCTGCACATGTTCAATGTCGACCCATGCAATGTAATAAATTGGAAGGCTTATTTAAAAAGGCATTTTTCCGATGAGGCCATGACTGTTTTAACCATTTCAATCAGTGTCAAGTCACATTCGACAGTTTTTTAGTCTTTCTATAATCTTGGAACAGCTAAATGTACAACAAATACAGCGAAAGATAAAAACACGCATTTTGAGACGCATAAAATTCAATTAACTAGACTGTGACGACCGTACGAAGCCAAAATTAATACCTAATGAATAACGAGGGTAAGTTTCTAAAGAAACTGTGGTGCTGCGTGGATGGGGAGTATTACAAGATAATTTGGTGTTATCAACTGAATTGATAATATGAATTGGCCACCGTAACGAGATTCGAAAACTGACGTTTTAAGCGTTAGCCCTTTGTCGGAGAGAATCGAAACGTTAGTTTTCGAATCTTTTACGGTGGCCAATTCACATTGTCAACCCAGTTGATAAAACCGAATTATCTCAAAATTAATACCGTCGAATATACAACAGCTTTCGTGCATTCTGATTGACTGTATTTTCTACAGCATGGAATAAAAACTAGTATAAACCTGAAGATATAGGCTTTGGGAGCACTGGTTATGATCATATTTCCTTTACATATTGTGGAAGGTCTATTTTATTGGTCACTTCACCTTCCAAACGCTCCATACGTGTTGACAATCCTGAAGGAGTCAAATGATGTGTTCATGGCTTGTCGTGACGACAAAAGGTTCTGCACAACAGGAATACTTAGGTATGCTATCATGGCAGCAAGCATGAGTTCAAACACACGCCGCACACAAAGACCTGCAGATATCAACAGCTAATTACACCATGACAACTATTGTTAACCAAAATCCTAACTATACCAGGTAATCTTAGTCTAGAATACGGTTGCAATTAACGATTTACACTTTAAGTGATACATATACCTGAAGATTCTCTCAAAATTGCACGAGTGAGCGAAATTTGAACGAATTTTTAATTGCTCGAGCTTTCATACAATTTTTCATTTATTACAGGATTGGAAATAGGCATATAAATTATGTAACTTGTAGGGATATTTTTTCCAACCCCGTTCCCAGGGTCTTCCCTGGAGCCCTCAACTCTCACTAGGATGGCAGGAAGATGAAAAACCCTGGGAACAAGGTTTTTGTTTTTCTTCAATGAAGCACAGTTTTATCACTTTGCCTCCGAGAAAAGCTAATGTCCTAACTTCAAGAAATGAACAGAGGTTTGAAAAAGTAAAATAGAATTAATACCTCCTTATATGTCACTCGTAATGCTTGGATATTTAGTTCTGAATGCTCAGTTTGGATCATGAATAAAGGCTAACTTAATTTCAACTTAGTACAGTGCAAAGAACATGCAAAATTTAAATAGTTGTTTCACAATTTCATCAGAAATAGTTATTAGCTTATAATAGACAAATCAAACCCTTTAATTGCAAATAGAAGGATTTTTATCTCTAAATTTGGTGTTTCAATGTATTTTGTTTCATTTCATTTTAAAATATGCAATTACCTTTTACCACAACTACATGTAAGTAAAAAATCATGGTACACTATTATGCAAAACTGTCTGTTAAGTTAAAATAAATCATTGAATTGGTGCTTGAATACTAATTTTCATATTATTGCTCTGCCCTTTAAATAAAAAATATGAACACAATCCAATTCACCTACCCCATGTTGGTTTTAATCCTGGAGCATCAATCATATGAAGCTGCTGCATGCGGATCACTTCCTTTTTAGCAGACGATGATGAGAATAGGAAGGCCAGACTCTTGTCATCAAAGCACATAAGACTGGGAAGAATTGTCAGCCAGTTCAGAAAACTCAAGTTACCACTGATTATCAAAACAACCTGTTAAATAAACATTGCAGGTAATATGCCAGAAGAACTGCTGAGGAAACCTTATCTTTCACCTTAGTTTAAAAGTATCTTTTGCAGTTCCAAAAAGCTCAATAAAGTATTCACACCCTCTCAGGAAACCTGGATGGTTTCTTGGTTTCAATCCCACCTGACCCCTCTGGAAATTCCAGTTAGCTTTATAACCTCACTGAAAATCTTGGCTTTTGGAATCTTCTTAATTCTAGAGGGTTTCAAAAACCTTAATAGTAATTACTGGTATTAATAGAATGGAGGTGGTTAGAGGCTTACCTGGAAAACAATCTGTAAAATTCCACACCAAATTCTAAATGGTCTGGTCAAAAGGATAAAAAATGGAACCACCAGCTCTATAAAATGATTTGTCAGTGTTTCAAATTTGTGAAAGACCTCTGGAGACTGATGCATAAAATAACTCATTGGATTTGGTACTGGCTGAGTCTGTAGTGAATAGAAAAATCATTATTTAAAAAATAATATAATTTGAAATTAACTTACAGTTAGTTGTTTCTTTAATAAACTAGTTACATGTACAAGTGTAAATTGTGGGGGAGGAGGAAGGGGTCAGTTGGGTGAAAACCCTGACCTAAAGGGGCCATGTCAGGCGCAGATCCAGGGGAGGTGGAATGGGTGAATTTTCACCCCCCTTTTTCTGAGCCCCCTTCTTTCTTTGTTTTTCTTACCCCTAAATATTGAAATAATATTTGATTTCTCCAACGCTATTACAAAAATTCACCCCCCATTTCAAAATCCTGGATCCACCCATGCATGTCTTTGGGAGCTGGGGAAAGAGAAAGGGTATCAAATGGTTTTTGCAAGCATTTGCAAGTATGTGAACTGTGTATTCATTTTTTGCGAGAATGAGAAGTGAACAAATTTTCTTGTGAGCAGCGCGCACTTCAGAAAATACATTTGGCGAGAAGTGAGAACTTTGTAAATTTTGCACTTGCCAGAAATCTCTCTTTTATTTTATTAGGAAATGGTGTTTTCTGCTAAGTAATCTGGCTGACACCCCCAAACAGCACATATAGGTGCAAGATAGCCACCATCACGGGAGTGGATCCAGGGGAGGTGAAATGGGTGAATTTTCACCCCTATTTTTCCTCCCTACCCCAACCAGGAGGAGTTACTCCTTTATATGGGCTGCATAGGTATGTGCAGCCCCAGAGGGTATGTTTTTTCAGCTGTTTTGGCTATAAACAGGGTATCAAATTTGGCCTTAAAGTGCCCATGAATTAAGAAATAGTGGTATTTGAAAGGCTTTTCCAAATCGCCTTTCGTTTTTGGGGTATCTTTTTTTCGTTTTAGAGATACATGTATTCATGTTATTGTATTATGCAAATAAGGAAAGTGACGACTTTATAAGTAGTTCCACTTAGACAATAAAATACTGAAACAAGAATGTCTCCAGAAATATCAGAGCAATGTTCTTCAAACTTGGCACCAGAAATGTACGTAAAAATAGAAACAGAATGACACCTGCTATCATAAAAATTCTTTTTCTTTGGCCATCGTAACTTAACAAGAAATATCACGCAAACTGAAGTTACAAACATGGCAATAAAACGCATGTTGGAAAACAAAATTATTGAACTTTACTTGACGTTTCTATGTTTCGACATAAATCTTCAGAAGTGACCGTAAATAATGCAAGTAGCAACTAAGTTTAAATTTACGATAAGTACCTAATTAACAATAACAATCATATGACAAAAGCTGAGAAAAAAATTTGCACATAAAAGATACAAACTAATGCAGATAAAGCTTTTCACTGCTGACATTATCGTTTAGGGTAGGTTTGAGTTCTTGAATTAGTAGAGTCTCCTTTATCTTGCAGTGAGTATCAGAATGACCTTTTGCTAATATCTCAAAGTGGTCCCATTTTAAGTTGAGACCAGTTGATGTGACATGGTCTGCGTGGTCTATGCTACTTGCATTATTAACGGTCACTTCTCAAGATGTACGTCGAAACATACGGAACATCAAGTAAAGTTCAATAATTTTGTTTCCCATTGTGCGTTTTATTGCCATGTTTGTAACTGCAGTTTGTGTGCTATTTCTTATTGACACCTGCTATGTTATTGCCATGGCAACACTCTTGGCTTCAGTCGCTTTCCGAGAAAAACCAAATATCCCCATTTGCAACCTTTTAAAGTAGGATAAAGGGTCTTGCTCAGAACACACATGGTTCCCATATTGTCTTTATAACTCTTCCCATGAGATTGTTGAGATTGGGTATTGCTTATTTAAGATAAAATCTGGGAATTTTAGTCTCAATTAAAGAGGACCAGCAGCATAACTGTTGTTTGTGGCAATGGCACGACGGGTGTCATTTTGTTTCTTTTGTGATGTACATTTCCCTACAGGTTTAAAGAATACTGATTTAATATTTTTAGAGATTTTCTTGATTGAGTGTTTTACTGTTTTTGTGGAACGACCTGTGACGTCATCATGTTCCTCATTTGCATAATACAAAACGTGGATGAAAAGAGAAAAGTCTTGTTATTCCAAAAAGGAAAACGTAACTCTTCTTTATTTTGAAAAGCCTTCCAAATAAGCAGCATTTTTTGCACTCTAGTCTTGAATTGGGTATGCTTATAAGAAGCTGCATTTTCATCATTATCAATAACACCATCAACAAAAGCCCTTCAAAAGTTATGTTTACAGTAATTTAACAGTGGTCTGATCTAGGGAATTAATTATGAGGCAGGTCGCCGATACAGGGTATTAAGTTAAGGGTCAGATCATAAATACTGTATGGAACGTTTGGTCAGGTCATATATAGGGTAGGGGTAATTGTAGATTTTGTTCATTATAAATAGGGTAAGGTTTGGGAAATGAGCCACACAACCCCACCAAGATGGTGGTAAGTGGAAGAAATGTAAAATTGAATTTGCAAAATAAAACAATTATGATGAAAATTTTCAAGGCAAAGATTAAGGCCCAAACAGGTGAGAACTGTTAAGGAAAAGGTCGAGGTGCAGGTTCAAAATTCACCACTATGTAATATTTACGACATTGTTAACAAACATCAATTTTGTCAAACACAACCAAGGCACAGTTAGTCTGAAATAACAATCAATTACCTCATAATGATAGTTCATACATGTCAGGTCTCGCCAACACTGATCACCTCTTATCTTTATCAGACCCTGTATGGATTATGCAAAAACATCAAGAACACATCACATAAGAAAGAATGCATTAAAAGCAGTACTTTATTTCATTTGGTAGAATTTATTAAACAGGCATGACATCCAGCTGTATAACACCTGGCACAACAGGTCTGCACTGCGTGCAGAGTTCTTTGAAGCCCTTAACATGGTGCATTACAGGTGTACACAGTATGGTATTAATTGATATTGTTAAATGATAGTCAACTTACAGCACCAATCATAATGCGGAAGATAAGCCATCTGTATCCCCAAATAACAACCAGAGGTGTTGGTGTGTTAATAGGCACTTGACGCAGTTTAAACACCGGACACAAAAATATTGCTAAAAAGCCTGTCTCAAGAAGCTGTGACTCCCAACCTGAATATTTAAGCAACAAATTTTACAGTCAGCCTGATTTACAAAACAAAGAACTTCTACCAATCAATGATTTTCACCTAAACCACAAAAAACACAAGTAGAGACTTTAAAGCTAGTCAGAGTTTATTTTAAACTTATCATTTTGCAACATGGTGAAAATATAATTTACTGAGGACTTATTGGTCTGCTTCTAAGACTATTTTTATTAGATAGTTAATTTTCCAGAGCACTCTTAGATCTAGGTTTAATTTGCTGAGTAGATGACCATGAGTGGTTAGACTTAGATGGGGGACTCACATATTTGTTATTTTCTACTAGCTTGTGACAATTAAATTGTTATGATAAATCTTTCTCAAATTCTCTTTTAATTAGAAAATTAACATTAAAATAATTCAATAATAGTATCAGCTCCTTTAATCTGGAGTCAATTTGTTACTCAAGAAGAGTAAGTGTGTTACAAGTGTTACAAATTTAATAACACAACAAGAACATGTACAAATAAATACTACTCACCAAATGAATACCTAAAAACAACAAAGCAAGATAAAACAAGATTAAAAGGTTCAAATAAAAATAGCAACTTTAGGGCAAATAAATACTACAAACATATAAAATTTATCTACTGAACTGTAATAAAAGCTACATGTATGCATCTGAAGAAGTAGAATTGTTTAAATCACAAAGCGACATTTCAAAAATGCAGGAAACTTTTTAAAGCACTGCATGCAAGCCAAGAAGACTCTTTTTAAAAGCACTACCTTAAAGTTTCTTTAAAAAAAAATAGGTGGAGAGGGGTGGGGGAGAAAGGTAACAGTGAAATTTTTTTTTGGGGGGGGAAGGGTTATTTCCTTGATATGAGTTTTCATCGATAAGTATTTTTGAGGTGCAATAACCTGGGTCATTTACACCTCCAGTTGTTTTATTTTCCTCAGGTACAAATAAACACAACCATATTATTCGCTCCAACGAAGGGCTAGCGCTCGAAACGTCAGCTTTCGAATCTCTTTACGGTGGCTAATTCACATTATCAACTCAGTTGAT
>JAHPZR010005271.1:82500-107811 GCA_019787425.1 Platygyra sinensis
ACCAATCGAGAATGAAAAACTGCCATGCGAGATTTAAATCAACTGTTGAGAATGAAAAATCGTTGTGTGAGAAAAAGAAATCACCATTCGAGATTATCGATTGGTTTTTTTCTGAGCCGGTGATGCATAACCAGTCAGCGGAGAGTATTTTGGCGGTCAGTATAAAACATGGACTGCGGACTGCGGACTACGGACTACGGACTACGGACTGGGTATAAAACACGGACTTAGGTATAAAACGCGGACTAAGCATTAATTAGGGACTGGGTATAAAACGCGGACCGAGCATTACGGACTCGGTATAAAACACGAAGAAAGCTTCTACATTGAATAAATTCTCGCACGAACGTTTTCATAAATAGAAGCTATCTGTATAAATTATAGAAGTCTCATTTCCGAAAGTTCCCGCTCATACAGGTTTAAACATACTCAAGAGAAAATGATGGGATTTTCTCTTGCCACACTCGATTGCCGAAAAAGAAATAGAAGACACTGAAAGTCACAAAATTGACGAGCTGTATGAATTTTCGAATGATTCAAGCCATGATGAAATGTTTTGAAAGATCAACAGTCGAGAGAATTGAGGAGAATTCGAACGAAATGTCCGCTGTTCATTTGTACGATCATGTATTAAATAAATACACATAAATACGGCTACGGCGAAATGAGGAACAAAAAGTTGATAAATAGAAGAAACGACATTACACAAGGATGCAGTTCTACACGCTTAATATCGCTTTAGAAAAGGCAGGGACAAAAAAGAAAAAAAAGTTCTTACAACACGGGGTATTCGTATTTGGTCACCCACCCAAGTACTATCCCCGCTGAACAGGGCTTAACTTTGTTGAGCAGACGAAACATGTTGCTGTCCTTGTGGTATAGTGACTCACCCAAGATGGCCGGCATTGGAGGTGAGGGCTGCGATATATAGTTTCATATATTAATTCTTCTTTTCTTGCAAAGTTTCGATTTCCGGTAAGACAGTACATGAGGAGATGTATGGCTGTTGCAAAACATTTCACATTCACAAAGTTATCAGTCCGTGAGACCGAATTATCTTCGTCCGAGAGACCGAGGCAATTATTTCGAAAGTGCCGCTTGTCCGATCACTAAAGCATATTCCTCTAACTTTTGTTCTCTACTTTTCCAGCCATACAATATCAGATATATATTTTTATCTTTTTGATACCTTTTCTCATCTTAGAAATTTAAAAAAATGCTTCCACCGCGGAGTCACTATACCACAAGGACAGCAACATGTTTCGTCTGCTCAACAAAGTTAAGCCCCGTTCGGCGAGGATAGTACTTGGGTGGGTGACCAAATACGAATACCCCGTGTTGTAAGAACTTTTTTTCTTTTTTTCCCTTCCTTTTCCAAGGCGATATTAAGCGTGCAGAACTGCTATCCTTGTGTAATGTCGTTTCTTCTATTTGTCAACTTTTTGTTCCTCATTTCGCCGTGGCCGTATTTATGTGTATTTATTTAATACATGATCGTACAAATGAACAGCGGGACATGTCGTTCGAATTCTCCTCAATTCTCTCGACTGTTGATCTTTCAAAACATTTAATCATGGCTTGAATCATTCGAAAATTCATACAGCTCGTCAATTTTGTGACTTTCAGTGTCTTCTATTTCTTTTTCGGCAATCGAGTATGGCAAGAGAAAATCCCATCATTTTCTCTTGAGTATGGTTTAAACCTGTATGAGCGGGAACTTTCGGGAAATGAGACTTCTATAATTTATACAGATAGCTTCTATTTATGAAAACGTTCGTGCGAGAATTTATTCAATGTAGAAGCTTTCTTCGTGTTTTATACCGAGTCCGTAATGCTCGGTCCGCGTTTTATACCCAGTCCCTAATAATGCTTAGTCCGCGTTTTATACCTGAGTCCGTGTTTTATACCCAGTCCGTAGTCCGTAGTCCGTAGTCCGTAGTCCGCAGTCCATGTTTTATACTGACCGCCAAAATACTCTCCGCTGACTGGTTATGCATCACCGGCTCAGAAAAAAACCAATCGATAATCTCGAATGGTGATTTCTTTTACTCACACAACGATTTTTCATTCTCAACAGTTAATTTAAATCTCGCATGGCAGTTTTTCATTCTCGATTGGTACTTATGATCTCGCATGACATTTTTTTATTCTCGTATAGCAATTTTAATTTCTCATACAGTGATTTTCTAATCTCACGTAGTGATTTTCCAATCTCGCACAGTGATTTCTCATTCTCACACATCGATCACTGAGACTCGATAGGTGATTTTCAACTCAACCCACTTTTGTCATGCTTGGCTTGCCATAGACGGACGGCAGGTTGCAACTCAGTATATTTCTGCGCATGACGGAGCAGAAATTTGTTCCGGTATGCCGTCGTCGTGCGCTCACCGTCGTGGTTGCTGTAGTCTTCTTTACAACATTCTATGAAGTGCTGATAACATTTCTAAAAATTTAAAAAAATTGCGTGACACGCAGGAGGCGCCCAGAAGCACCAGGCCTCCCAAACTCACGATTCGAGGAATCGATCAAATATTAATGATTTATGTACGCGTATCGAGTGAGACGTGACTGACTTACGTGCGCGGTGTTGTGTTACACATTGGGCCGTTGAGAATTTGAGCGCTCTACAAGGCATTGTATGGAATTTAAAATAACGAAGGATAAAATCGCACAACGAAATAAAATGTTACTTTTTTGGAATAAAACTAAGTAAATGAACTCACCTTGCCTTATTTCTGTTGTCCATTTGGCCTATTTCGTCGTTTTTGGGGGGTTTTCAGGTGTTTGTCTTAGCTTTCTATAGACGAAGTCAAGGCTGGACACTGCTGTCTCGAAAGACCTGATCCGAGAGGCCGTTTTCTCGCCGAAATTCGAATCCGCTGTTCGATTTTTCCCTCCAACGCAAAGAAGGATAGTCCATTGGTCCTCTTATCCGGTCGGCTTGGAAAAATCTTCAAACTTTCCCCTCCAATTCGAACAATTTCTGCTTCACTGCTGGAGGTTTCAACTGTTCAACGCACCGTGTGACCATCCAACATACTACGCCACAGTTTGAAATCAACATTAGCGACCGCTCCTTCGTGACAAATGTGACTTACCAGACGGGTGCACAGTCTGGGGAGAGAATTGTATTTTAACGGAAATTTTTGACTGTGCACCCGTCTGGTAAGTCACATTTTTGTCACGAAGGAGCGGTCGCTAATGTTGATTTCAAACTGTGGCGTAGTATGTTGGATGGTCACACGGTGCGTTGAACAGTTGAAACCTCCAGCAGTGAAGCAGAAATTGTTCGAATTGGAGGGGAAAGTTTGAAGATTTTTCCAAGCCGACCGGATAAGAGGACCAATGGACTATCCTTCTTTGCGTTGGAGGGAAAAATCGAACAGCGGATTCGAATTTCGGCGAGAAAACGGCCTCTCGGATCAGGTCTTTCGAGACAGCAGTGTCCAGCCTTGACTTCGTCTATAGAAAGCTAAGACAAACACCTGAAAACCCCCCAAAAACGACGAAATAGGCCAAATGAACAACAGAAATAAGGCAAGGTGAGTTCATTTACTTAGTTTTATTCCAAAAAAGTAACATTTTATTTCATTGTGCGATTTTATCCTTCGTTATTTTAAATTCCATACAATGCCATGTAGAGCGCTCAAATTCTCAACGGCCCAATGTGTAACACAACACCGCGCACGTAAGTCAGTCACGTCTCACTCGATACGCTTACATAAATCATTAATATTTGATCGATTCCTCGAATCGTGAGTTTGGGACGCCTGTGCCCGAGAAGCTGACTGAGAAGAGTTCTCTAAAAAACACAAATCTGAATTTCAGATTTTTGCGTGTTACCTCGCAGCACCAGTAGACTATGAGTCGTATCTCTTTCGCTAGTCCCGTCGAGCGAGACGCGAGTAGAAACCCGCAAACCGCTATTAAGATTTGCAAGCTCGATTCCCAGGGTCCTATTCTACTTTCTCGACAAGTAAAAAAAAAAAAACAAACAAAACAACACCAAAAAATCCAAAAAAAATAAAAAAAAAAAAAAAATCCTCTCTAAAAAACCTCGTGAGAGACCTGGAACGAGGTTGTAAGATTTATTTTTTTCGGAGTTCACAAGGAGCTTGTCCTATCATGAACTTCCTTTCTTACCGCTCTATATAGCGGCCGGAACTATATGGGTGGCGGAAAGGGAGAGTTAGGGACTGACTAAACAAGGAGCTAACTTAAGGGTGAAGCCCAACGGTGAAGGTTCCCCGTAAGTAGTAGCTCCTTGAGGAATTAATTGGATCAAAACCACTGTATTGTTCTCACTCCAGTTTGGATGCAACCCACCCCCGGGCCTAACGAGACATTCTGATTTAGAAGATTTCTCCTTTTTCCAGATCAGACATTCAATGAATCTCTCAAAGTAAGCCGTTTAGCCCCTGAAAATACCATTCGGTCAAAGGAAACCCTATGGTCTACTTTTGTCATGGAAAAAGTGACTGACAATGGGAATAGTGAGGTGCGGTTCTTTAAGAAAATCTAGAATGGATTTTTAAATCGAAAAAAATCTGAAAAATGGATTCTTGCGTTTTCTTTACTAAAAGATATCCAAGATCTTTCGGATCATTGGATGTCAAGGAACCGGAAGAATCCACTTCCATTCTTCGATTCCTGTGAGGGCACCATGATCCAAGAGAGCTTGGATTGATCTGCTTTAGTAAAGAAACGTAAAATCGTTTTTTCCGAATTCTTCGGATTTAAAAACCAATCTTGGATTTCTTAAAGAAAACGCCACCTTAAACAGTGACACCTTACTTTGCTGTCAGGATGAACCAAATCTTGCGCTGCGATTGGCTACTCAAGAAGAGCTCTGCACGCTCAGGAATGCCTGCTGTGTCCCCCATACGATGCGTTAGAGCGGGTACACCGGGGTACACCAGGGGGTGCACCTGAAGGCCGTTTTGGGATTTTGGAAAAGGTATACTTTTTCTTAAAGGATATGAAGGTTCCTATTTGAGGATTTGGAAAATTGAAATTTGAAGTGAAGAATTAGTAGATGGTCACCAAACAGTCCCCTACCAACCTGGGGCTCTCTTTTGAGGGGGTCAACTGTCTGGTAGTGTTCCCAACCCATTTTATTATTACAATTCCCTAAAACTACTTCAAATTCATTCCTATACAGGTTGAGAAAATATGCCAGGATATTTGTCCGCGGACATTATCTGTTCCGAGAAGCGAACAGTTTCCGAGAGCGTAGCTCGACGAAAGCTGTGAGCTTCGAGGAGCAGATAATGTCCAAGGACAAATATCTGAGCAATTTTCGCGCCAAATGGAGGCTATTGTGTTTATTATCCTTCAAATCTTTTTCGCAATACGCGCAGTTAAGAAAACTGGGGAATATTCTCGTATGTTCTCCAGTTTTAGCTGGGGCGGATATTCTATCACCTGACGTGTTTAGACCAATCGCGCGAGCGAAATGATTTGATGGATTTTAATTCTAATTGAATCATAGTTATCAAAGCTACCCTAAATAAATGGGGTTTCAACTCGGATTGAAGAGTAGCCCGTAAGCACTAATATCTCCGAGAAGTAAATAATAATAAAAATATATGTACAATAAGTAGTGTATGCATGCTCGTAAAATTACATGTTGAAAATAATCAAATAAAAATCAGAGAAATTAATCTAACTAGTTACAAAAGCAAGACAGTTGTTTCTAAAATAGGTTATATTGGTGGTAGTTCTAAGGTCATCGTTTAATGTATTCCATAATTTGGGGGCAAGAAATTTGAAGGATTTTTTCCCGAAAGATGTAGTATTAACACGCAGTAATTGCAATTTGTTTGTACCTCTAAGCCCATTGGTGTCGGTTCTCGGTGTGAGTAATGCTGTTATATAGGCAAGTGTGGCTGCCTGAAACGACTTATAAACCAAAATCAACTGTCTTTGCTTTTGTAACTAGTTAGATTAATTTCTCTGATTTTTATTTGATTATTTTCAACATGTAATTTTACGAGCATGCATACACTACTTATTGTACATATATTTTTATTATTATTTACTTCTCGGAGATATTAGTGCTTACGGGCTACTCTTCAATCCGAGTTGAAACCCCATTTATTTAGGGTAGCTTTGATAACTATGATTCAATTAGAATTAAAATCCATCAAATCATTTCGCTCGCGCGATTGGTCTAAACACGTCAGGTGATAGAATATCCGCCCCAGCTAAAACTGGAGAACATACGAGAATATTCCCCAGTTTTCTTAACTGCGCGTATTGCGAAAAAGATTTGAAGGATAATAAACACAATAGCCTCCATTTGGCGCGAAAATTGCTCAGATATTTGTCCTTGGACATTATCTGCTCCTCGAAGCTCACAGCTTTCGTCGAGCTACGCTCTCGGAAACTGTTCGCTTCTCGGAACAGATAATGTCCGCGGACAAATATCCTGGCATATTTTCTCAACCTGTATAGGAATGAAATTTGAAGTAGTTTTAGGGAATTGTTAATAATAAAATGGGTTGGGAACACTACCAGACAGTTGACCCCCTCAAAAGAGAGCCCCAGGTTGGTAGGGGACTGTTTGGTGACCATCTACTAATTCTTCACTTCAAATTTCAATTTTCCAAATCCATCAAATCTTCAACACTTCATATCTTTAAGAAAAAGTATGCCTTTTCCAAAATGCCCAAAAAAACGCCTTTAGGTGCACCCCGGGTGTACTTCCGGGTGTACCCCGCTCTAACCATCGTAATGGCGGGACACAGCAGGCAATCCTGAGTGTGCAGAGCTCTTTCTTGAGTAGCCAATCGCAGCGCAAGATTTGGTTCATCCTGACAGCAAAATAAGGTCACTGGTTTAAGGGTGCGTTTCTTTAGAAAATCCAAGATTGGATTTTTTAAATCCGAAAGAATCCGAAAACGGATTTCCGTTCCTTTACTAAACAGATCAATCCAAGATCTCTTGGATCATGGTGCCTCAAAGGAACCGAAGAATCCCTCTGGAAGTGGATTCTTCGGTTCCTTTGACATGCCATGATCCGAAAGATCTTGGATTGATCTGTTTAGTAAAGAAACGCAAATCCATTTTCAGATTTTTCGGATTTAAAAATCCAATCTTAGATTTTCTTAAGAAACGCACCCCTAATTCCCATTGTCAGGACACTTTTTCCATGACGAAAAGTAAGACAATAGGTTTTCTTTGACCAATGGTATTTTAAGGGCTAAACTTAGCTTGAGATTGATTGAAGTCGGATCTGGAAAAAGGAGAAAATCTTCTAAACCAGAATGTCTCGTTAGGCCGGGGTGGAGTTGCATCCAAACTGGAGTGAAACAATACATGGGTTTGAATCCAATTAATGTCCTCAAGAGTTAACTATTACGGGTGAACCTTCACCGTTGGGCTTCACCCTAAGTTAGCTCCTTGTAGGTCAGTCCCTGAACTCTCCTTTCCGCCAGCCCCATATATGTTCAGCCGCTATATAGAGGGTTAAGAAAGGAAGAGTTCAGGGGATAGGACAAGGATCCTTGTGAACTCGAAAAAAAATTAAATCTTAACAACCTCGTTCCAGGGTTCTCTCACTACTTCGAGTAAAGTAGAGACTAGGACTGGGAACGAGGTTGACAATCTTAATAGGCGGGTGGCGGGTTTCTTTCGCGTCTCCCGCCGACGGATCTAAGCGAAAGAGAGACTTACTCATCGTATACTGGTGCGAGGTAACACGAAAAATCTAAATTCAGATTTAGTTTTTACGGAGAACCTCTCCTGTTAAAGTTCTCAGGGCACAGGCTCCAAATCACGATTCGAGGAATCGATCAAATATTAATGATTTATGTACGCGTATCGAGTGAGACGTGACTGACTTACGTGCGCGGTGTTGTGTTACACATTGGGCCGTTGAGAATTTGAGCGCTCTACATGGCATTGTATGGAATTTAAAATAACGAAGGATAAAATCGCACAACGAAATAAAATGTTACTTTTTTGGAATAAAACTAAGTAAATGAACTCACCTTGCCTTATTTCTGTTGTTCATTTGGCCTATTTCGTCGTTTTTGGGGGGTTTTCAGGTGTTTGTCTTAGCTTTCTATAGACGAAGTCAAGGCTGGACACTGCTGTCTCGAAAGACCTGATCCGAGAGGCCGTTTTCTCGCCGAAATTCGAATCCGCTGTTCGATTTTTCCCTCCAACGCAAAGAAGGATAGTCCATTGGTCCTCTTATCCGGTCGGCTTGGAAAAATCTTCAAACTTTCCCCTCCAATTCGAACAATTTCTGCTTCACTGCTGGAGGTTTCAACTGTTCAACGCACCGTGTGACCATCCAACATACTACGCCACAGTTTGAAATCAACATTAGCGACCGCTCCTTCGTGACAAATGTGACTTACCAGACGGGTGCACAGTCTGGGGAGAGAATTGTATTTTAACGGAAATTTTTGACTGTGCACCCGTCTGGTAAGTCACATTTTTGTCACGAAGGAGCGGTCGCTAATGTTGATTTCAAACTGTGGCGTAGTATGTTGGATGGTCACACGGTGCGTTGAACAGTTGAAACCTCCAGCAGTGAAGCAGAAATTGTTCGAATTGGAGGGGAAAGTTTGAAGATTTTTCCAAGCCGACCGGATAAGAGGACCAATGGACTATCCTTCTTTGCGTTGGAGGGAAAAATCGAACAGCGGATTCGAATTTCGGCGAGAAAACGGCCTCTCGGATCAGGTCTTTCGAGACAGCAGTGTCCAGCCTTGACTTCGTCTATAGAAAGCTAAGACAAACACCTGAAAACCCCCCAAAAACGACGAAATAGGCCAAATGGACAACAGAAATAAGGCAAGGTGAGTTCATTTACTTAGTTTTATTCCAAAAAAGTAACATTTTATTTCGTTGTGCGATTTTATCCTTCGTTATTTTAAATTCCATACAATGCCTTGTAGAGCGCTCAAATTCTCAACGGCCCAATGTGTAACACAACACCGCGCACGTAAGTCAGTCACGTCTCACTCGATACGCGTACATAAATCATTAATATTTGATCGATTCCTCGAATCGTGAGTTTGGGAGAGCCCTTGCTCTGGGCGCCTCCTGCGTGTTCACGCAATTTTTTAATTTTAGAAATAGTTATCAGCAAACTTCATATAAGTTGTAATAGAGGAATTTAAGCACACGACGGGAGTCCACGACGACGGACATACGGCAAGCCAATTTCTCTGCTCGGTTCATGCGCAGAAACTGAATAATGATTGCAACCTGCCGTCTTCTATGGCAAGCCAAGCATGACAAAAGTGGGTTGAGTTGAAAATCACCTATCGAGTCTCAGTGATCGATGTGTGAGAATGAGAAATCACTGTGCGAGATTGGAAAATCACTACGTGAGATTAGAAAATCACTGTATGAGAAATTAAAATTGCTATACGAGAATAAAAAAATGTCATGCGAGATCATAAGTACCAATCGAGAATGAAAAACTGCCATGCGAGATTTAAATTAACTGTTGAGAATGAAAAATCGTTGTGTGAGAAAAAGAAATCACCATTCGAGATTATCGATTGGTTTTTTTCTGAGCCGGTGATGCATAACCAGTCAGCGGAGAGTATTTTGGCGGTCAGTATAAAACATGGACTGCGGACTGCGGACTACGGACTACGGACTACGGACTACGGACTGGGTATAAAACACGGACTTAGGTATAAAACGCGGACTAAGCATTAATTAGGGACTGGGTATAAAACGCGGACCGAGCATTACGGACTCGGTATAAAACACGAAGAAAGCTTCTACATTGAATAAATTCTCGCACGAACGTTTTCATAAATAGAAGCTATCTGTATAAATTATAGAAGTCTCATTTCCCGAAAGTTCCCGCTCATACAGGTTTAACCATACTCAAGAGAAAATGATGGGATTTTCTCTTGCCATACTCGATTGCCGAAAAAGAAATAGAAGACACTGAAAGTCACAAAATTGACGAGCTGTATGAATTTTCGAATGATTCAAGCCATGATTAAATGTTTTGAAAGATCAACAGTCGAGAGAATTGAGGAGAATTCGAACGACATGTCCCGCTGTTCATTTGTACGATCATGTATTAAATAAATACACATAAATACGGCCACGGCGAAATGAGGAACAAAAAGTTGACAAATAGAAGAAACGACATTACACAAGGATAGCAGTTCTGCACGCTTAATATCGCCTTGGAAAAGGAAGGGAAAAAAGAAAAAAAGTTCTTACAACACGGGGTATTCGTATTTGGTCACCCACCCAAGTACTATCCCGCCGAACGGGGCTTAACTTTGTTGAGCAGACGAAACATGTTGCTGTCCTTGTGGTATAGTGACTCCACGGTGGAAGCATTTTTTTAAATTTCTAAGATGAGAAAAGGTATCAAAAAGAGAAAAAATATATCTGATACTGCATGGCTGGGAAAGTAGAGAACAAAAAGTTAGAGGAATATGCTTTGGTGATCGGACAAGCGGCACTTTCGAAATAATTGCCTCGGTCTCTCGGACGAAGATAATTCGGTCTCACGGACCGATAACTTTGTGAATGTGAATGTTTTCAACAGCGTTACATCTCCTCATGTACTGTCTTACCGGAAATCGAAACTTTGCAAGAAAAGAAGAATTAATATATGAAACTATATATCGCAGCCCTCACCTCCAATGCCGGCCATCTTGGGTGAGTCACTATACCACAAGGACAGCAACATGTTTCGTCTGCTCAACAAAGTTAAGCCCTGTTCGGCGGGGATAGTACTTGGGTGGGTGACCAAATACGAATACCCCGTGTTGTAAGAACTTTTTTTTCTTTTTTTGTCCCTGCCTTTTCCAAGGCGATATTAAGCGTGTAGAACTGCCATCCTTGTGTAATGTCGTTTCTTCTATTTATCAACTTTTTGTTCCTCATTTCGCCGTGGCCGTATTTATGTGTATTTATTTAATACATGATCGTACAAATGAACAGCGGGACATGTCGTTCGAATTCTCCTCAATTCTCTCGACTGTTGATCTTTCAAAACATTTAATCATGGCTTGAATCATTCGAAAATTCATACAGCTCGTCAATTTTGTGACTTTCAGTGTCTTCTATTTCTTTTTCGGCAATCGAGTATGGCAAGAGAAAATCCCATCATTTTCTCTTGAGTATGGTTAAACCTGTATGAGCGGGAACTTTCGGGAAATGAGACTTCTATAATTTATACAGATAGCTTCTATTTATGAAAACGTTCGTGCGAGAATTTATTCAATGTAGAAGCTTTCTTCGTGTTTTATACCGAGTCCGTAATGCTCGGTCCGCGTTTTATACCCAGTCCCTAATTAATGCTTAGTCCGCGTTTTATACCTAAGTCCGTGTTTTATACCCAGTCCGTAGTCCGTAGTCCGTAGTCCGCAGTCCGCAGTCCATGTTTTATACTGACCGCCAAAATACTCTCCGCTGACTGGTTATGCATCACCGGCTCAGAAAAAAACCAATCGATAATCTCGAATGGTGATTTCTTTTTCTCACACAACGATTTTTCATTCTCAACAGTTAATTTAAATCTCGCATGGCAGTTTTTCATTCTCGATTGGTACTTATGATCTCGCATGACATTTTTTTATTCTCGTATAGCAATTTTAATTTCTCATACAGTGATTTTCTAATCTCACGTAGTGATTTTCCAATCTCGCACAGTGATTTCTCATTCTCACACATCGATCACTGAGACTCGATAGGTGATTTTCAACTCAACCCACTTTTGTCATGCTTGGCTTGCCATAGTCGTCCTCACGATTGGCGACGCCCACTATTACTGTTGTTTGACGTAGTAGTCGACAAACGTGTAGTTCATCTGCAAATGTTTTTAGTCCTTTTATTTGATGTACCGCTTTTTCTTAAAAACAATAAAAGAAGTACCTTTCGGTGTTTACTGTAAAATTGTTTGAAGCGAATTTACAAACGAACATCAGTAGTGCAGGAAGCAGGAAAATGCGCAAACACAAACCGATAGTCCGCAAATTCAGCAGAAAGCACCCCAAGCTCGAAGAAATCCACTCGGTAAGATCTATTACATTTACATCTTCTGTGTTTTAGTTTTCACGGATCCAGTTTACCAGTCAAACTAAGTGAAGCGTACCCCTCAAGATTGCATTAAGAACTGATTATTTGAAACTTGAACCCGCTAGTCGTTTCAATAATGCAATAATGAATTGATTATTCGAATATTGAACTCGCTCGTTCGATCCAAGAATACGGCTAACGGGTTCCGTTTTCGAAAAATCATTCACTATTGCATTCTAGAAAAGACTAGTAGGTTTCAAACCTACTAGTCGCAACAGTGAATTGATTTTTTCGAAAACGGAACCCGTTAGCCGTATTCTTGGATCGAGCGAGCGAGTTCAATATTCGAATAATCAATTCAGTATTGCATTATTGAAACGACTAGCGGGTTCAAGTTTCAAATAATCAGTTCATTAATGCAATCTTGAGGGGTACGCTTCACTTAGTTTGACCGTAATTATGCAGGTGGTGTCCTGTCAGAGATCAGGAGGGCCTCGGCAACAGAACAAAGAGCATTTTCCTCGACTCGAAATTCAAGCTTTACCTTGTACAGGAATCCATGGTTGTTAAAGTCAATAGTCCTTCGTGGTGTTTATACTGAGAAAGCTAAGGTTCCTCCCGAAACGTTTTTCTTCTCAATAAAAGGGACGAAGTCTTCATGCCTATTGTTTCCTAGGGCGATAAGCAACCGCAGCTTCGTCTCTGAAGCTTACTAGGCAAACGACAAACTGTTTTCAAGTATTTTCGAGCAAGTGCATCTTTTATGAAAAAACCTGTCGGAAAGTTGACACGTCGAAACGTTGCTTAACATGATAGGCGAGAGAAACACGACGCCGGTCTCTCGCCACAGCCTTTACGCGGAGCTGCCGCCGTCATGCATCCTCCAGTCCTGGGCTTAAAGAGTCCTCTATCGGCGAGACCACAACAACAAACCAATGCAAAAAGGGTGCCGGATCTTTGGAGACCTGGATCAGGTAAAATCAAAAGATACTATGCAAAAAACCCCGATAGACTGAACACCACGGCGAAGAGAAAAAATAAATAAAACAGCAATGTCCAAAGTAAAACCAAGTACAAATACAGGATCAATTTGGTTTTATCAACTGAGTTGATAATGTGAATTAGCCACCGTAAAGCGATTCGAAAGCTGACGTTTCGAGCGCTAGCCCTTCGTCGGAGCGAATCGAGGAATTGTGGGTTGTGTGTGGTTTATATAGAGAAATATGGAGCTACGCTATTGGTTGGTGCCTGGCAACGTGAAAAAACAACAGAATAAATTAGTTGAATGAAAAGCGTTCGTTGATACCGTGAGGATTAACAGTGCCGATTTGAAAAATAAATTTTTGTTCTAGAGTTTTGCGGCTTTCTGTGCCTCCTTGATGTAGGGAGAGGCCACAGACCGCCATATGTTGCTTCGAATGATTCGGCAGATTAAAGTGTCTAGCGACCGGTTTAGATGCGTTTTTGTCGTCTTTCTCAACGTCGCGAAGAGTTCTCGAATCGGTCGCCTAGTCCGTTTCTACATATCGGTAACATCCAACCGACCGCCGAACCATCGTTTCTTGTAGAAACTTACCCCCTTTACAAGTAAAATAATTTTTTTTTTTTATTTTCTTTTTTTCTTTTCTTTTTTTTGTTTTCCTTTTTTCTTTTTTTTTTTTTTTTTTCCGATATTTCGGTGAAAAACAAACCTAACATTTTTGCCACCGTAGAAGGTTGTTTTGTTTCAACCGAAATATCGGGCAATTATATTGTACTGGTGTAAATTTCATTGCTGTTTTATTTAATTTTTTTTCCTTCTCTTCGCCGTGGGGATCCAAGTCACACCGTTTTTTTTTTTCATTATAATCGTACCAGTCAATAGCGAATGCCCCAGCGCGCGAGTGACGTACATGACTCAGACAAGACGCAGTAGCAAGACTCAGGACACCACACACTGGAATGGTGGATGATTGTTGAAGAGTTCTTCAAGAGCAAAAGCCGGTGTTCCTTAAAAACTTGTGTGAAATCAAAATTTCGCTTATATTCCCTGTATTTCCCTAAGAACAAGCTCAGGAACAAGCTTATGTCGACTGAGTCTCGCGGGGAATTCAGTGATTTGCATTCTATTTTTAGACTTCGGCGCTTCGCTATTCCAAAACCGCCCATCCCCCCCCCCCCGGCAATCCCCGGGCATTTGAATCGCGCTAAGCTCCGTACAGTGGGAAATTTGACCCAAAATGAGGCCCTCCCGATGGGGCATTTGACTTCGTGTCAAAACGTCTGTCAACGGTTGGAAACAAAAGGATTTCGCAATTCTTTGATTCAGCACGTGAGCTACGTTCACGGGTCATTGCTCTTGTCGATTCCACGTGGGTTTTTCTGTTGTTGTCGTTTTATAAAGTTATATCGTGGAATATGCCTTTGTTTAAAGTGTGGAGCGAAGACACTGCTGAACAAGAAATTCGTAGTGACTGAAAATTTTGCAGAACTTGTTTCCATGGTTGCTTTAACATGCTTGAGGGTGGGGGATTTGACCCTCTTTGAAGCTTTAACGGGTGGGGCATTTGACCGTCTAAACTGGCAACATAGCGGGGAATTTGACCCAAATTTTTCAAGAAAGTCAAATGCCCCGGGGTTTGCCCGGTGGGGGGATGGCCGGTTTTGGAATTGACCGGTACATAATTTCCTTGGGAATTTTCAAAATCACCGGGCTTTCCACCGGTCTTTCCCTGTCCAATCGCCTCGCGCCATTTGTTTCATTTGATCGAGCGCGAGCAGCCTGGGTTTTCAAGATGGTGGAATGAAGCGTGGATCGGAGGCCATAAAGTCTTATCTCAGAAATATATGTTTTGTTGTTGTGAGAAATACTTGGTTCCTGATGGAAATATTTGAAGGCTTGAGGCGGAGAAAGGGTTGTGTTAATAAAGGGGAAGATGTAAAAGAAGAAAACAAAACTAGAGAGGAGAAGAGGTCGAAGGACGCTGCAGTTACGAGTCCAGCTGGGACTGTGGAACCGGGAACGTACTGGCTAACAAGAATCGTGTTTTTGAGATCTCTGGGCTTCATTTATTGTAAGCTGTTAAAATCCTACTTGCGTTTTGTAGAATCAATTCTTTTCGAGGATTAGCTTCATGATCAGGATACTGGTAGGCCACGATATATAAGCGTATGGGGTTGTGATAAAACAACAACAACAACAACAACATCTAGGTACTGTCAACACTAAAGCTTGATTCAAGACCGCGACTTAACTCCTTTTGTAACAGTATACATGTATAAAAGCATACCAAAAAGTCATGCTCTGAAGAATTTCCCAATGTTTATATAAATTTTGAGCACACAAAAAGTCATGTTTTATTTTTGAAATTTACCTCTCATATTTTATTAACTGTGAAGATATGGAACTACACTGTTATGTGCACTGTAATACAGCACTCTGAGTCTGCAAGAGACTCATCTCATTAATATCACTGCTTTGGGTGTACTGAAGGGAAGAAATGCTGGGTTACTGTGAATGTGGCTTTGTTGCCGAAAGTATCCATTCCATACCTATGGTTGTTGTCCCATTAGGTACCACCCTCCCCCAGGTAATTTGGTCTGAGCACCACTCCCCACTACTCAAGAAATTCCAGTTCAGCTTCATACTTTCCTTTAAACCTTTTGGAATTTGAAAGCCCACCCCATAGAACATTTTTTACAGATCTTCTGGAATACTGCAACTTCTTCCTGCTATCCCACCAAAAATACCCACATCATTGTGATCATCACTGTGCTCATTGTGATCACTGTTTGGTTCAGCTCAGTATGCTTTCCCATTTAGCCTTCTGTCCTGCCTTACCTTAAGGCTTGAAAGGTTATATTTGCTTTTGCCAAGATGAAAATTAAAATGGCAAATCAAAAGGTCCTGGCCTCAAATGACCTGTGAAAGGACTTTCAATAGGGACTGTAATCTGTGTCACCTGTTCTGGCTGAGTACATGTATGCTTGATGGGTCCTTTAGGATGTTGCCAGATGAGTGAACTTACCTGTAGCTCATTTAACTTACCCATAAAGTAACAGGTTTGTTGTGGGTCTGAAAATCAATACTTCAGGTGAATCAAAACTTATCGACAGCCCCTTGTGATACAATTAACGTGGAATAAATTTTATTTTTAATTGCAGTTGTGGCCTTTGCAGTAGCACTCAATCAGAATAAACAGCTTTTAGGCAAAAACGGGCTTCTTCCATCAGACCTGTACCTGAAGAGATTAGAAGATCATTTTGATGATGCTGGCTGGAGGAAAATTCTTCATGTTCCCACGGTGCTTCTTTTAACTGATAAAACCAAGATCGATGAGCATTTGGACATTTTAGCGTACACTGGGCTTTTATTTTCAGGAATTGTTGTACTTGGTGGATGTGCAAATATGATAATTATGGCATTACTGTGGGTTTTATATCATTCCATTGTCAATGTAGGACAAAGATGGTAAGTGAAATTGACTTACATTAATATGGTTGTGTTTATTTGTACCTGAGGAAAATAAAACAACTGGAGGTGTAAATGACTCAGGTTATTGCACCTCAAAAATACTTATCGATGAAAACTCATATCAAGGAAATAACCCTTCCCCCCCAAAAAAAAATTTCACTGTTACCTTTCTCCCCCACCCCTCTCCACCTATTTTTTTTTAAAGAAACTTTAAGGTAGTGCTTTTAAAAAGAGTCTTTTTGGCTTGCATGCAGTGCTTTAAAAAGTTTCCTGCATTTTTGAAATGTCGCTTTGTGATTTAAACAATTCTACTTCTTCAGATGCATACATGTAGCTTTTATTACAGTTCAGTAGATAAATTTTATATGTTTGTAGTATTTATTTGCCCTAAAGTTGCTATTTTTATTTGAACCTTTTAATCTTGTTTTATCTTGCTTTGTTGTTTTTAGGTATTCATTTGGTGAGTAGTATTTATTTGTACGTGTTCTTGTTGTGTTATTAAATTTGTAACACTTGTAACACACTTACTCTTCTTGAGTAACAAATTGACTCCAGATTAAAGGAGCTGATACTATTATTGAATTATTTTAATGTTAATTTTCTAATAAAAGAGAATTTGAGAAAGATTTATCATAACAATTTAATTGTCACAAGCTAGTAGAAAATAACAAATATGTGAGTCCCCCATCTAAGTCTAATCACTCATGATCATCTACTCAGCAAATTAAACCTAGATCTAAGAGTGCTCTGGAAAATTAACTATCTAATAAAAATAGTCTTAGAAGCAGACCAATAAGTCCTCAGTAAATTATATTTTCACCATGTTGCAAAATGATAAGTTTAAAATAAACTCTGACTAGCTTTAAAGTCTCTACTTGTGTTTTTTGTGGTTTAGGTGAAAATCATTGATTGGTAGAAGTTCTTTGTTTTGTAAATCAGGCTGACTGTAAAATTTGTTGCTTAAATTTTCAGGTTGGGAGTCACAGCTTCTTGAGACAGGCTTTTTAGCAATATTTTTGTGTCCAGTGTTTAAACTGCGTCAAGTGCCTATTAACACACCAACACCTCTGGTTGTTATTTGGGGATACAGATGGCTTATCTTCCGCATTTTGATTGGTGCTGTAAGTTCTATCATTTAACAGTATCAATTAATATCATACAGTGTACACCTGTAATGCACCATGTTAAGGGCTTCAAAGAACTCTGCACGCAATGCAGACCTGTTGTGCCCGGTCTTATACAGCTGGATGTCATGCCTGGTTAATAAATTCTACCAAATGAAATAAAGTACTGCTTTTAATGCATAATTTCTTTCTTATGTGATGTTTTCTTGATGTTTTTACATAATCCATACAGGGTCTGATAAAGATAAGAGGTGATCAGTGTTGGCGAGACCTGACATGTATGAACTATCATTATGAGGTAATTGATTGTTATTTCAGACTAACTGTGCCTTGTTTGTGTTTGACAAAATTGATGTTTGTTAACAATGTCATAAATATTACATAGTGGTGAATTTTGAACCTGCACCTCGACCTTTTCCTTAACAGTTCTCACCTGTTTGGGCTTTGATCTTTGCCTTGAAAATTTTCATCATAATTGTTTTATTTTGCAAATTCAATTTTACGTTTCTTCCACTTACCACCATCTTGAACTTCCTGCTTCCAATCCTCACTGAGGGGTACTGAATAGTTCAATTCAATTTAAAAGTTCAAAATTTTGGCCTTTGCTCAAATTGTTCACGAAAATTAGATGAGTGTTTGCTTGCAATTTTTTTTGCAATTGCTCCCATGTTCAGATTCTCGTGAAAATGTGCTCAATTGCTGGAAACTTGGTGAATCCATCTTTGTGGTTGGTTTTCTTATCACTATAATATTAAAGAAATGTGATTGGTACCATTGGAGACATTCAGTTTACAGATAAGATTTTCCATATTGATTTGATGCAAGAGCAAATTCTCAAGTGCAGAAGGGTTGTTGAAGCCAGGGGGTACTTCCAGAAAAATTGTGGGGTGGTAGGTGGGGCTGTGTGGCCCATGTCTCAAACCTCACCCTATTTATAATGAACAAAATCTGCAATTCCCCCTACCCTATATATGACCTGACCAAACGTTCAATACAGTATTTATGATCTGACCCTTAACTTAATACCCTGTTTCGGTGACCTGCCTCATAATTAATTCCCTAGATCAGACCACTGTTAAATTGCTGTAAAGATAATGTTTGAAGGGCTTTTGTTGATGGTGTTATTGATAATGATGAAAATGCAGCTTCTTATAAGCATACCCAATTCAAGACTAGAGCGCAAAAAATGCTGCTTATTTGGAAGGCTTTTCAAAATAAAGAAGAACTGCGTTTTCCTTTTTGGAATAACAATACCGATACTTTTCTTGTTTCATCCACGTTTTGTATTATGCAAATGAGGAACATGATGACATCACAGGTGGTTCCACAAAAACAGTAGAACACTCAATCAAGAAAATCTCTAAAAATATTAAATCAGTATTCTTTAAACTTGTAGGGAAATGTACATCACAAAAGAAACAAAATGACATCCATTGTGCCAGTGCCACAACAACAGTTATGCTGCTGGTCCTGTTGTAATTGAGACTAAAATTCCCAGATTTTATCTTAAATAAGCAATACCCATCTCCAACAATCTCATGGGAAGAGTTGAGACAATATGGGAACCATGTGTGTTCTGAGCCAGACCCTTTGTCCCACTTTAAGGACGGTGCCTACTTTTGTTAGTGCGCACACGTTCTGCGCACACGCAAGCCATGGTTTAAGCGCGCGCGCGCTGGGGTTGACATTGACGCAATCAACTACGCCACCAAGCACACGACTAAAATTAAAGCAAAATTTTCCTACGGTGACCAAATCAATTTTAATGAACCTGTACTTAAACCAGGGAGACCAGAATAGCAGCATATCGCTAGCCACTAACTGTTAACGTCTTCCAACTGAAAATCTAGCTGTTATCTTTCGAAAATTACACTGAAATCCAACTGCAAACATGTACCTACAGATGGCGTAGTGCGCGCGCAGACACGCGAATGTCTTACTTACTGGGGAGGTGACAGGAAAAAATGTAACGGGCACCGTAAAAGTTTTCAAAAAAGGTCAATAACTTAAAAAAACGCGTGGTTACCCCTACATTTTTTGTGGCGAAATGGAAGCGGCAAGCCTATTCAACATGTGATTAGTTTCTGGTCGTGAGCAAAAGGTATTTAGACTGTATTTTAGCTGAACCAGAGGAAGGCTGTCAGAGACGTTAAAAGCGATTTTGCAACGATTTTGTTACCAAAAACGTAACAAAAATGATTTCATGTTACCATTTGCCATGTAGTTTAAAGATCTTTTTAAATGTGTTTGCCTTTCTGTATGTAAAGGCGAATTCTAAGGAAATCTGTGAAGAAATATCGTTTCCCGCTTTTTTCAGAAAATGCTGATGTCAGCATTTTTGTTGAGATTCAAGGCTAATTATCTCGAAAAAATGCGTGGCTACCCCTATTTTTCTTTGTGGATTCCAATAGCCCTTGCAAATATCTACTTTTTCCGCGTGGTCCTAACTTGGCGCAAAAACCTTCGTATTTAGTAGGCACCGTCCTTAAAAGGTTGCAAATGGGGATATTTGGTTTTTCTCAGAAAGAGACTGAGGCCAAGAGTGTTGCCATGGCAATAACATAGCAGGTGTCAATAAGAAATAGCACACAAACTGCAGTTACAAACATGGCAATAAAACGCATAATGGGAAACAAAATTATTGAACTTTACTTGATGTTTGGTATGTTTCGACATACATCTTAAGAAGTGACCGTTAGTAATGCAAGTAGCACAGACCACGCAGACCATGTCACATCAACTGGTCTCAACTTAAAATGGGACCACTTTGAGATATTAGCAAAAGGTCGTTCTGATACTCACTGCAAGATAAAGGAGACTCTACTAATTCAAGCACTCAAACCTACCCTATACGATAATGTCAGCAGTGAAAACCTTTTTCTGCATTAGTTTGTATCTTTTATGTGCAAATTTTTTTCTCAGCTTTTGTCATTGTTATTGTTAATTAGTTACTTATCTTAAATTTAAACTTAGTTGCTACTTGCATTATTTACGGTCACTTCTGAAGATGTATGTCGAAGCATACGAAACGTCAAGTAAAGTTCAATAATTTTGTTTTCCGACATGTGTTTTATTGGCCAGAACTTCATGGTAGCCCACATATCCATATATGGATGAGACATTCCATATATGGATATATACGGATAAGACAATATGGGGAGTGTGCTCTATATGTGGGCTAGCATGAAGTTCTTGCCGTTTTATTGCCATGTTTGTAACTGCAGTTTGTGTGCTATTTCTTATTAAGCTACGATGGCCAAAGAAAAAGAATTTTTATGTTAGCAGGTGTCATTCTGTTTCTATTTTTATGTACATTTCTGGTGCTAAGTTCGAAGAACATTGCTCTGATATTTCTGGAGACATTCTTGATTCAGTATTTTATCATTTAAGTGGAACTACTTATAAAGTCGTCACTTTCCTCATTTGCATTCGTTAATACAATAACGTGAATATCTCTAAAACGAAAAGATACTCCAAAAACGAAAGAAGATTCGGAAAAGCCTTTCAAATACCACTATTTCTCAATTCATGGGCACTTTAAGGCCAAATTTGATACCCTGTTTATAGCCAAAATAGCTGAAAAAACATGCCCTTTGGGGCTGCACATACCTATGCAGCCCATATAAAGGATTAACTCCTCCTGGTTGGGGTAGGGAGGGGGGGGGGGCGTGTTGAAGAAAGCGACGAGGATCCTTAAGTCAGAAGAACTATGACACTAAGTTCCAGATCATTTTATTGTACCAACTGTCCTTTCCCTGGGTGGAGTTAAAAAACAGCTGCTGCAAACCAGCTAACAACATCAAACATATTTAAAGGAGCTCTGCAAGAAACTGTTCTTTCTGAAGCAGAAAACCTGCAATGATGGTGGCTATCTTGCACCTACAGCTGTATATGTGCTGTTTGGGGGTGTCAGCCAGATTACTTGGCAGAAAACAACATTTCCTAATAAAATGAAAGAGAGAAAGAGAGATTTCTGGCCAGTGCAAAATTTACAAAGTTCTCACTTCTCGCCATTTTTATTTTCTAAAGTGCTTGCTGCTCGCAAGACAAATTTGTTCACTTCTCATTCTTGCATAAAATGAATACACTTTTCACATACTTGCAAATGCTTGCAAAAACCATTTGATACACTTTCTCTTTCCCCAGCTCCCAAAGACATCATGGCCCCTTTAGGCCAGGGTTTTCATCCAACTGACCCCTTCCTCCTCTCCCACAATTTACACTTGTACATGTAACTTTATAAAAGAAGCGACTAACTATAAGTTAAAAATGGAGTAATTGGAGTCAGGAGATGACATAGTTGATAAAAGTGTAGTTTTTTGTCACTGACTTGTATATTACGGTAAGACGTTTCGGCTAACTCTTAAGCCTTCATCAGTTGAAAAAACTGCTTGATGTTACGCGCGATTTAAAAACTTTTAAATTGAAACATTGCGCGTGCTGTATGCGCGTGACTCGAGAGAATTTAAGTACGTGCAAGGCACTTGTAGACTTCTGGGATGACCATGTGATCATTCCCAGCGTTCGGGTCTTTTTACGGACATCGGACATGAGGACATGACGCACATTACCATCAGCGGCTTTTTCTGGAGGCTTGGATGTCCGTAAAAGACCCGAACGCTGGGAATGATCACATGGTCATCCCAGAAGTCTACAAGTGCCTTGCACGTACTTAAATTCTCTCGAGTCACGCGCATACAGCACGCGCAACGTTTCAATTTAAAAGTTTTTAAATCGCGCGTAACATCAAGCAGTTTTTTCAACTGATGAAGGCTTAAGAGTTAGCCGAAACATCTTACCGTAATATACAAGTCAGTGACAAAAAACTACACTTTTATCAACTAACTATAAGTTAATTTCAAATTATATTATTTTTTTAAATTATGATTTTTCTATTCTCTACAGACTCAGCCAGTACCAAATCCAATGAGTTATTTAATGCATCAGTCTCCAGAGGTCTTTCACAAATTTGAAACACTGACAAATCATTTTATAGAGCTGGTGGTTCCATTTTTTATCCTATTGACCAGACCATTTAGAATTTGGTGTGGAATTTTACAGATTCTATTCCAGGTAAGCCTCTAACCACCTCCATTCTTGTAATACCAGTAATTACCATTAACGTTTTTGAAATCCTTTAGAATTAAGAAGATTCCAAAAGCCAAGATTTTCAGTGAGGTTATAAAGCTAACTGGAATTTCCAGAGGGCTCAGGTGGGATTGAAACCAAGAAACCATCAAGGTTTCCTGAGATGGTGTGAATACTTTATTGAGCTTTTTGGAACTACAAAAGATACTTTTAAACTAAGGTAAAAGATAAGGTTTCCTCAGCAGTTCTTCTGGCTCATTATCTGCAATGTTTATTTAACAGGTTGTTTTGATAATCAGTGGTAACTTGAGTTTTTTGAACTGGCTGACAATTCTTCCCAGTCTTATGTGCTTTGATGACAAGAGTCTGGCCTTCCTATTCTCATCATCGTCTGCTAAAAAGGAAGTGATCCGCATACAGCAGCTTCATATGATTGATGCTCCAGGATTGAAACCAACATGGGGTAGTTGAATTAGATTGTGTTCATATTTTACTTTGAAGGACAGAGCATTAATATGAAAATTAGTATTCTAGCACCAATTCAATGATTTATTTTAACTTAACAGACAGTTTTGCATAATAGTGTACCATGATTTTTTACTTACATGTAGTTGTGGTAAAAGGTAATTGCATATTTTAAAATGAAATGAAACAAAATACATTGAAACACCAAATTTAGAGATAAAAATCCGTCTATTTGCAATTAAAGGGTTTGATTTGTTTATTATAAGCTAATAACTATTTCTGATGAAATTGTGAAACAACTATTTAAATTTTGCATGTTCTTTGCCCTGTACTAAGTTGAAATTAAGTTAGCCTTTATTCATGATGCAAACTGAGCATTCAGAACTAAATATCCAAGCATTACAAGTGACATATAAGGAGGTATTAATTCTATTTTACTTTTTCAAACCTCTGTTCATTTATTGAAGTTAGGACAAGCTTTTCTCGGAGGCAAAGTGATAAAACTTTGCTTCATTGAAGAAAAACTGACATAAACCTTATTCCCTGGGTTTTTTCATCTTCCTGCCATCCTAGTGAGAGTTGAGGGCTCCAGGGAAGACCCTGGGAACGGAGTTGGAAAAAATATCCCTACAAGTTACATAATTTATATGCCTATTTTATTTATTTATATGCCTATTTTCAATCCTGTAATAAATCAAAAATTGTATGAAAGCTCGAGCAATTAAAAATTCTTTCAAATTTCAATTCACTCGTGCAATTTTGAGAGAATCTTTAGGTATATGTGTCACTTAAAGTGTAAATCATTAATTGCAACCGTATTCTAGACTAAGATTACCTGGTATAGTTAGGATTTTGGTTAACAATAGTTGTCATGGTGTAATTAGCTGTTGATATCTGCAGGTCTTTGTGTGCGGCGTGTGTTTGAACTCATGCTTGCTGCCATGATAGCATACCTAAGTATTCCTGTTGTGCAGAACCTTTTGTCGTCACGACAAGCCATGAACACATCATTTGACTCCTTCAGGATTGTCAACACGTATGGAGCGTTTGGAAGGTGAAGTGACCAATAAAATAGACCTTCCACAATATGTAAAGGAAATATGATCATAACCAGTGCTCCCAAAGCCTATATCTTCAGGTTTATACTAGTTTTTATTCCATGCTGTAGAAAATACAGTCAATCAGAATGCACGAAAGCTGTTGTATATTCGACGGTATTAATTTTGAGATAATTCGGTTTTATCAACTGGGTTGACAATGTGAATTGGCCACCGTAAAAGATTCGAAAACTAACGTTTCGATTCTCTCCGACAAAGGGCTAACGCTTAAAACGTCAGTTTTCGAATCTCGTTACGGTGGCCAATTCATATTATCAATTCAGTTGATAACACCAAATTATCTTGTAATACTCCCCATCCACGCAGCACCACAGTTTCTTTAGAAACTTACCCTCGTTATTCATTAGGTATTAATTTTGGCTTCGTACGGTCGTCACAGTCTAGTTAATTGAATTTTATGCGTCTCAAAATGCGTGTTTTTATCTTTCGCTGTATTTGTTGTACATTTAGCTGTTCCAAGATTATAGAAAGACTAAAAAACTGTCGAATGTGACTTGACACTGATTGAAATGGTTAAAACAGTCATGGCCTCATCGGAAAAATGCCTTTTTAAATAAGCCTTCCAATTTATTACATTGCATGGGTCGACATTGAACATGTGCAGGCTTTCTTAAAATCCGACAAATTCTGTGTGCGCTTCCTAGCATAACAAAAGAAAGGACTGAAGTGATATTTCAAGGAACCAGAAACTCTACCATTATACCAGATGAAGATGGTGGCATCTGGGAAGAATATCAGTTTAAATGTAAACCTGGAGACCCCAAGAGGCGTCCATGTGTTATTTCACCGTATCACTACCGGCTGGACTGGCTCATGTGGTTTGCAGCTTTTCAGGTCAGTAAGAAAGGTTCACCAGTCCCCGGAAATAGACCTTTCTGCGTTTGTTGTTGTTGTTTGACTTTTAATATTGGCACCTGTTTTTTCCTGCGAAAATAAAGAGATTCTCAAAATAGCTAACTACCGGTCGTTTAAGCTGTTGTATCGTTTTCATTGACAAACATAGCCTTGAGTTCTTTTGATGTCTTGAAGGGGCATTGTCACG
>JAHPZR010005273.1:0-10000 GCA_019787425.1 Platygyra sinensis
CTCCACTATGAACAGTGGTCATGTGACCGAGCGAGTGTGTGTGCATGTGTGTACGGCCGGGAATTCGAAGTGTGACTTTGTTTTGCTCAAGTTATTGACCTTAGTGGCTTCTAGGAATACTATATTAGTGACAGGGATGGTCTAAATATGACTGAGAAGCACCTACCACCATTAGATTTAACCAGACCGGCTTCGCAAGTCGTGGACAGGTGGCGTAAAAATGGAAACATGCATTCAAGTACTATGCCGAAGGAAAGGGCAACGACAATGTTTGTAAGAAGACGTCTCAACTTTTGCATTTCACCGGATGGAAGTGCAAGACATAATTATTCAAAGATCTACAAGATCCTGGTTGTGCAAAAGGCGACAAATGCATCAAACCATCAGAGATTTCTTTCAATCTTTAATGTAGTTGATTAGTAGAAGAAGATTCTGAAGAGTGGATCTCTGTGGCTTGGAAGAACTAATACGATGAATTGAATGTTCGCTATACTGACGCTGATCACAACTGAAATTGAAACCTAAAATTCTAGTCCTAAAAACAAACTATTCACGAGCTGTCAAATAAAAGAAAATGAACTATTCATGAGCTGTCAAAAGTAGGAAACCGCAATCGCAAAACTAATTAAGACCACAGAGAAACATAAAACAATAATCACGCATATTTTATAGTCACGCATTGTTCAAAGTCATGCATTATTCACAAGTGTTCAGTCACGTTCGTAGATCACGCAATGAAATTAGAACTGTTCATAACAGTGGTCCTATCCCAGAGGCAGGTGATAGCGCTTTCAAGGTCGCTATTCGCAAGCTGGATTTCTACTTTTGTGTCGAGGAGAATATTCTTTACAAGTGCCACGTCAGCTGTCACTACTGCAGGAGGGTGAGACCACTGACCAGTTCATGTTATGCCTAAGAAAACAAGTGAGGCATTGCAATTTCGGGACGAGTTGCAAAGTTAACAGATTTTGAGCTGAAGAGGAAATTGTTGGAACAAAGGAATATTACACTGGAAGAAGCCTTAGACAAAGCTCGAGCTTGGGAAGTAGCTTGGAGACAGGCAACAAACATGACTATGAATTCAGTAGTAATGGACAGTGTCAATGCAGTCAAGACAAAACAAGGAAAAGGAGATGATAAGCCCAGAAAGTGTTACAATTGTGGAAGAGAGGAACATCTGGCCATTGGTAGGAGCTGTCCAGCAAAAGGAAAGAATTGTGCAAAATGTGGAAGGTATGGTCATTTTGCTTTGTGTTGTCAGGGAAAGAGTTATAATAATATTATGCAACTGGAGGTAAAACAGATCAGCGACAGAGGGGTTCTGATTTACATCAGTCTTACAATGCTAACTTTGTGGGCGATCAGGACACATCTGACAGTGAGGATAACTGTGCTTTTGCATTTGCAGTTACAGAGAATCAAGGAGAATCATGCAATGCAACTTCTCTTAAAGAACCAGTGCTGGAAGTAAATATTATGGCATTACAACAAGAGTACTCATTGATTCAGGGTCAGTAAGTAACCTCATAAGAATGGAAGAATATGAGGAACTTAAGGCCAGCCTTAATGCAAAGATGGAGGATTGCCTCAAGTGGTTGCATGCATATGGTGGGAAGGAGCTGGAAGTGATTGGTGATTGGCCAGGTTCAAGTTGAGATCTCAGCAGGTGACAAGAAGACAAGTTCACATTTGGTGGTTACCAAGAGTGGAAGGTGCCTGCTGGACCACGAAACCTCAAAGGCTCTGGGTCGGCTTCAGATTAGTTCCAGCGTCAGCGGTGAGTTTGTGGAGTGCAATGTTGTTGGCGGGAACTTAGCTCCAGTTCTTCAGGCTAAGTATCCAACAGTGTTTGTTGGCATTGGTAAGCTGAAAGATTACAAACTGAAGCTACACGTCGACGCAGAGGTGACACAAGTAGCTCAGAAACCAAGGCGTGTCCCATTTGCACTGCGAGAGAAATTAACTGCAAAAGTAGAAAACCTCATTGCCAAGGATATAGTGGAGTGCTTAAATGGGCCGATGTCATGGGGTAGTCCTGTGGTGATTGTGCCAAGGGTATCAGGGGATATCGGGTTGTGTGTGGACATGCAGAATGGTATTTCAACGGTTATTTTTCACACTGAAGAAGGGTTATACACCCGAAACGTCTGTGTTAATAGACAATTTTGACACTTTTTGATATTTATTCTTGATGTATCAACTTAATCTTTTACTACCAAGTGTCATGCATCACCAATGACTTTTCAGTCCATTTAATTGATAAAGTTATACTGCATGGAACAGGAATTGTGATACCCAAAGTGCTGAGATCAAGGGTTTTGGAACTTGTGCATGAAGGTCACCATGGAATAGTCAAAATGAAGGAGACTCGAGTCTAAAGTGTGGTGGCCAGAAGTTGATAAGGATGCGGAACAGGAAGTGCTGGGAATGTTATGGGTGCCAACTGGTTACAAAGGAGACAATCACTCTGTGAAAATAACCAGGATGCCAGAGAGGCCATGGCAAGATCTAGCACTGGACTTGGGCCTATGCCAACAGGAGAATATCTGCTGGTCCTAGTGGACTACCACAGGGGACCCATACAAGCAGTGTGTCTGTTTATGTTCGAAATATAAAGAAACGTATGGGAGAATATTGAAGAGTCTAAATATCGTAAACTTTTATCGAGGAATGTCTAAGTTAAAGCTCAAAATAAATGTAAACGTATCCTCAGTTGCTTTGTATTGTTGTTTCTGTGGCGCTGAATGGCGAATTTGAGCGATTTGGTGGGTTTAGCGTTACTGTTACTATACGTTATAAGAAGGAGACAAGGGTGGAAAGCTCATTTTTGACCGGTCCAGCGCGAAGCCGATTTTCACCCAGAAATTAGAATCGTCCGGCTTCCAAATCGAACACCAGATAAACTGAAAGGTTGGCGCTTCTTCTCGTGGCATTCAATCGAAGATCCATTCAAAATCCAAGCGCTAACCGCCAAATAATTTTCGAGAAATGCAGCTTTCGAAGCGATCATCATCCGCGGCACGGATTTCGTGTGCCAAGGAGCAACCGTCACTCTGTTTGCTCCACGCTGATTGGATGATGCTAAACAATGCCCAGTTACAAATGCCTCATGTGGAAGGGGTGACAGGGGCATATTCGTGCCAGCGATTCATCTACTGACTAGCCTGGAGTGAGGCTTATGGCGCGTGACGGAAACCCGACACGACGACAACCCTCTTCACTGCCTCTTAGAAAAAATTTGGATTTTTTAAGCTTAGACTTACCATGCCTTTAAGCTTCAGGGATATAAAAAGCGAAGAAGAAAGTCCATAGCTTTTTCTTTCCTTGTCAACATCAGGATTTGTCTCTTTCCTTAACGAAGAAAACATCGCCGGTTCAATCATTAGTTCTGTGACCTTCAGCTTGATCCGGAATTCGAAAATAATCACAAGTAAGTTACGCACGCGAACAAAGAGGGTTGTCGTCGCGTCGGGTTTCCGTCATGCGCCATAAGCCTCACTCCAGGCTAGTCAGTAGATGAATCGCTGGCACGATATGCCCTGTCACCCTTCCACATGAGGCATTTGTAACTGGGCATTGTTTAGCATCATCCAATCAGCTTGGAGCAAACAGAGTGACGGTTGCTCCTTGGCACACGAAATCCGTGCCGCGGATGATGATCACTTCGAAAGCTGCATTTCTCGAAAATTATTTGGCGGTTAGCGCTTGAATTTTGAATGGATCTTCGATTGAATGCCACGAGAAGAAGCGCCAACCTTTCAGTTTATCTGGTGTTCGATTTGGAAGCCGTACGATTCTAATTTCTGGGTGAAAATCGGCTTCGCGCTGGACCGGTCAAAAATGAGCTTTCCACCCTTGTCTCCTTCTTATAACGTATAGTAACAGTAACGCAAAACCCACCAAATCGATCAAATTCGCCATTCAGCGCCACAGAAACGACAGTACAAAGCAACTGAGGTACGTTTACATTTATTTTGAGCTTTAACTTAGACATTCCTCGATATAAGTTTACGATATTAAGACACTTCAATATTCTCCCATACGTTTCTTTATATTTTCGAACATAAACAGACACACTGCTTGTATGGGCCCCCTGTGGGACTACTTCAGCCCATGGGTGCAAGTTGACACCATTAAATCTACCACTTCTGAGATGATCATCAAGTCTTTAGATAAACAGTTCTTGAGATATGGGATACCTAGTACCCTGAGAACAGACAATGGACCCAACCTGGTGTCCACAGAAATGGAAAAATACTTGAATGAAATGGCCATCAAGCATAGTTTGACCACACCACTATGGCCCAGAGCAAATGGGGAAGTCGAGAGACAAAATCGTTCCTTTTTGAAAGCAATGAGAGTGGCCCATGCTGAGAAGAGAGACTGGAGACTACAGTTGAATAAGTACTTTCTGGCCTACCATTTCACCCTGCATCTAAATTGTCTACTAAATTGCCAGAGGTTACTGATCTAGCAGAATCTGGGAACCCTGGATATCAGCAGGCGAGAGATCACGATGCAGAAAAAAGGCAGGCTGGGGCAGACCATGCTGACAAGAGGCATCAGGCAGCAGAGAAATACATGGAAGAAGGGGGAAGAGGAAGGAGAATGAATTGTCATCACACCATGAGAAAGAGCCGTATCAGGTGACAGCACGTCATGGGGACCAGGTCCAGTTAATGTCACCTCTAGGCGTTCAATAAAAGCGAAACATTCAGCATGTCAAGCAGTTTGTTACACCAGCTTCAGAGCCAAAGGGACCGAGCCTTGCAGAGCCTGCAGAAGTACCTTGTGAACAAATGTGTGGACAAGAACTCACACCCAGCCCAGAGATGGGAGCCAGTGCATGGCCAGTTGAGGATCAGAGCCCTATCCAGCAACAGCTGTTACCAAGGAGATCAGGGAGAGTTATTCGACCTCCTGAGAGAACGGCTAAGTTTGCAAGTCTGGGACCTGAAAAAGAAGGTTCCAAACTTGCTCACTTGGACAGTTCCACCAGTCTCATGTAAACGCAAGGTGGAACCATACAAGTTTTTGTTTGTGCAAAAATTTGTCTGGACCCTTGTAAATGGGGCCTGAGCATGCAATACCATACAAATACCGCTGACCAGAAGTACCAGCTACTTATTGTTGTTAAAGTGGTACTATGACGAAAATCGCACCTTTCCTATTTAAGCCATTTTGAAACATAAAAAAGTAGACCGCATGAGAAGAAAGATGCTGTTTACTATTTTCAAATATCTCTTTTTGTTCCAGAGATATTATATAGTTGAATGAAATTTAACATAGTTAACGACTAGGAGCTTATCTGGTGAGTAGCATTTTTTGTAGGCGGTGTTAGTATCTTGGCCATCTGTTAGCGTTTGTTGAGCGTTTTGATGCGTTCTGTAGCATTTTGTTATAGTTTGTGAATGCACAGAGTTATGACGAGGAGGTAGTCTGGTCAGTGGCGTTCTTGTAAGCTTTGGCCAGTGTCCTGGCCATGTATTAGCATTTGTTTTAGCATTGGTGTGTTTCATAGCGTTTGCAGCAGTCATGTGGCTGTGGGAGCCCTGGGGCTGATGTTGTCCAGTGGCATTCTTGGTTGTTCATGCGTTGTCTCCCATGTGCTTGCAGCGTGTTTAGTACTCTGTTAGCGTGGCATTTGTGGGTCAGTTTTTTGTCATTTTGTGGTTCTCGGTGTTCCCTCTCTATCCCCCCCTATAATTTTCTTTCCACTGAGCTATCTGGCTCGAGTGTGACAGGTGCCTGAGGGGGGCTTGGCGCGAGGGGCTCATGGCTTGGTTGCGGGTTGGGCAGGCCAGTCGGGTGTTCTAGTGCCTTGGGGTTGTCATTGCGGTTGCAGCCCCTGGGCTTCTTAGGCACCCACCCTCCACTAGCGACTTGGGTGTTAACAAGTTTTTACAATATGCAAATTAGCCAAGTGATGACGTCATACACTCAACCAGATTTTGTTCAAATATGATGAAAAGAGATATCTCAGCCAGTTTGTATCAGAAATGTTTGATTGTTTGCAGTACGATTCTACTAATTGTGCTCCACAATATGAGCATAACAGTTCTGTTACCATGACAACATACTGGGCTCCAGACCTCCCCCATATTAAAAGCTTTTCTGGCCACATTTGGCATTCTATTTTGATATTTGCTAACATCACTTCATATCCATGATCCATTAAGCCTATAAATATCTTAGCTCGACTTTGTGGCCTTGTTAACATTTTCAAGCTGCAAATCACCAACATATTGAAATCAAGTGGGTGGGGACTGGAAAAGAGTGAGTTGCCATGGGAACGGAATTTTTTATAGTCTTAGCTGTGTTTCCCGTACACCTACATGTATAAGCCTGCCAAGTTTTAATGTTTTGCACTGCAAATTGGCCAAGATAGCCCTATTTATATACTCAATATAATATTGGGTTGAGTGTACGACATCATCACTCATCTCATTTGCATATTTTAACACATTTTCCAAACCTAAATATCTCTGGAACTAATGCAGATATTTGCAAATGGTAAATGGCATTTTTATTCTTTCAGGGAATACTATGTGATACACTCAAAAAAACAAGGGGTAAAAATTTGATCATAGTACCACTTTAAATTCCATTTAACTGAGCATTAATTAATTAAACGAGCCTTTATGAGCCTGTTGCATGGGTAAACCTACAGAGATTTACAGTAAAATAAAGCTTATGTGTCAACATCATTCATTGTAACTATTTGATAAATATAGTAAACTCCTTTGGCTATCCATTATTTTTATGTCTTATTAATAATGAGTAATCTAATGTATTAAAATAATGTTGATTTATCTCAGAATGGAATCTCCCAACCCTCTGATGAAGATTATGAACAGTGCCTTCTACGAATGCTGCACTGCTACATCCTCCCAAAGATAACGTTACATAAAAATGACTTGAACAAAGTCATAAATGCAGGAAAAAAACAAGCCTTGAACATCCAGATGCTAGATAAAAAGGTTATAGAGGAATGCAAAGCCATTGATGCTTGTGAGTTACAAATGGAGGACTTGCGGACTCAATTTCTTCCCAACTTGGAAGCATTCATCAACAAGGGATGGTGCTCAAAGGAATTTCTTGATCTGCTTCTTGAGGATGTTGGCAAGGAAGAACCAAGAGTACGGCAAGAGGTACATGCATACATCTATAGAAGTAATAAAAATGGATTTCTGTCTCTTCACCAAAAATGTACTTGCCAAAAGTCAAAGATGAATTTATTCATTGCATGTCCATGATTTTGAAAAGTCTATAGGGTTAATAGTCAGTTTTTTGTTTCCTTTTTTGAGGAGAGGGGAACTCACCCAAAAATTTACGAATATTTGTTATGTATAGCAGTGAATGAAAACCTGTTTTGCAGATTGACAAGGCTCAAGATCAAGTGCAACATGCTAAACACATGTTGTCGCAAAAATCTTGTGCTTCATTCAGGGAGCAGCTGAGTTCAGCCAGACAAAGGAGAGATGAACAACAAGGAAAGCTCGTAGCACTTCTCATGGCCAGGGAACTCATTAATAATACCACTCATCAGGTATAGATACAAGTGTTGCTTCCCCTAATTACCTAGTGTATGTAGGTTCACATACAGCCAGTTCACCTGAACTAATGGTCATTTGCCCCGACTGTTAAGCACTCTTTTTGCTGTATTAAAGAACAAGAAAGAAACATGTTTTGTGTAGTACATGTATTGTTTTGTTATACCCAAAATGTTGTCTTTTTCACTTAGTTTACAGTAGCTTAAAGAAATAAAAATTAACACACCTCGCTTTAAACTTTCAGTCTTTGTGTACCTCAGGCAAAATGGTTATCAGATAAGAAAATTGTTTACCATAATGGTGTTCCTTCTGTCCATTCGTGGAACTTTCTGTGATCCTATGTCATCTTAAATTATCGTAGCAATACTTACGTTATACAGGGCAGAAAAAACCCAGGTCTGATTGCCTGGGGCAAGTAAAATTTGCTCTTGAGCAAGTGAAAATAGAAGTTTCACTGGCCTGGTGGACAAGTGAAATTAGCTTCTGTCAGTAGTCTTGTGAGTCTGAATGAAAATGTCAGCTTGATAAAAGTAATGATGATTTCTAATCAGAAGCTCTTTTAAAACTTAAGTCTGCAAGCTTAAAATTAGTTAACCACTGAGCTGAAAGCATAAATTAGTAAAATACTCAGGAATCCAAGCATGCTTTGTTTGAGTTTGTCCTCTGATTGCCACAGTGGCCACCACATTGCCAAGCAGTACTTCAGTCGGGGCAGGTAAAAAACTGAAATTAACTGGCTCTCTTGGCATTGTAGGCAACTGGATTTCAATTTTTTTCCTGGCCTGATATTTAAAGTAGATGTTCACATGCAATGGACAAAACACCCAAACCTGAGCAGTTCTGTCACTATTTTTACATTGTCCTGCTCAGTAATCCAAATTACATGCATGAATGTACATTGTGCTGTTTGAAAATTAATTTTTCTGTTATAAACAATAATGATCTTTTAGGCTGCACATGTCAAAGGAGCAACTCTGGCTGGGCATTGCTTGCTGCAGCAGTACGTCGAGGAAAGGGAGAGACTTTCTGTTCTAAAAGAAAATCGCAATAGGCTTCTGGAACAGAAGGTAATGTATAAAAGGCTCTTGGCATCCAGTTAAAAATTTCACTTCTCACCACTGTACTGTCGTCTCATACCTGCACGTTAAACGTCAGACATGCACTTTACAGGTAGTGCAACACTGCACAATGACACACAGCAGGCTAAAACTGAAGTTTCACTGCAAAACTATTTAAAAATTAATTTCAGCCTCAAACCTCTACTATTCCTCAGAGCACGTCCACCTCAAATGTACGGTTGTGTTGTACTCTCACTCATCCACCTAAGCTCGAACCTATAATTCCACCCTAAACCCACACCTCCACGTGTACCTCAGAGCTGATTGTCCACAAAAACACGTCTGTTTCAATTCTACATTCCCTTTTTTACTTTCACCCAAAACGTAACTTTTCCCAAACTTTTGCATCCATTTCAAAGCTGCCAAGTTCCACTTGAGGACTGCAGCATTCAACCTCAAAACAACACTTTGCCCTAAGACTACACTTCCAAATCCCCAGATAGCCTCAAACCTATTCTTGCGCTACAAACCACATGTTTAGCCTCAGAATTGCACTGCACTAGAACATGCTATTCCACAGTGAAACTGTACATCCACCCAGAACTTAGCCAACTGGTACCAAAATTAAAGGTGCAGCTTCTCAAAACTACACTTTCCCAATGAACTAAACTTCAATTTTAAAATTACTCTCTCGCCATAGACGACTTCACCACCACAAAAATCCACTTCCCTCTATGGTTAGATTGCTCCAAGCTGCTCCAAGTCAGTTTGCTCCAACACGCATATAGATTTTTCCTCGTCCTTTCATCCACTGCGGCCAAGTCAAACTTATCTTTTGTTGGAGCGAACTGACTTAGAGGCGAGCAATCTAACCATACAGCGAAATGACTGTTAGTAATTTATTTCCGGATAACACTTTATAGTATTTTTATTATTTATTTGTTTGTTTGTTGGTGTTAAAGAACTGCGCTTTGAGTGTAAGGGAAATGTTGGAGTCTGCCGTGGTAGAGCTGAAGGAAAAGGGCTACACTGATGCTAATGATGCTAATGCATTGGGATCACGTGCCACTGATGGTAAGCAGGGAAACTCATCCAACAAAAATACTGATTCTTCTGATAACATCTGGATCACTGATGTTTTACTGCTAGAAATGAATTATTTAGTGCGACTGGGGATGCGGAATTAAAATTCCTAAACCTCGTCAGAGGACACCCCTAGACTGCGAGCATGCTATCTTTTGGTCGAAATCCGTTGGGAAAAATTCAGAGAAGCCGAACGGAAAACAAAGTGAGCGATCATAAGCGTGCGAGCGTGACATGCGAAACTGGCAACTCGCGGCTAGGCTTTTGTACATTATGCTAGCATTTTTTCGAGCATTATAGTGAGGC
>JAHPZR010005275.1:0-7500 GCA_019787425.1 Platygyra sinensis
GTTCGGGAAATCCCGGCACTGGTTCGACTCAATAAGAGGACTGTATCTTTCTCCTTTCAACAATTCTTTATTTCGTTCTCCATCATATGCTGTTTACATTTCACAGTCTCTAACAACTCCGAACCTTTCGTATCGACTGATACATGAGCTTCGATTTTACAAATTTATCTTTTCCAATACAATGGTAGACTATTTTGACACTTATGTCAATCAAATTACACTATAGATCCATTAAGTTTCAGAATACAAAATCAAGATACAATCTAATGTCAACACGGATTGATTTACAATAATTATTCTTAGACACACTCCCCCCTTTGACCAATCAGGGTCAAACACAGTACACAAGTCCAAAAAGTACGATCGCGCTACAAAATACACCGAGCAAACAACTAGTGATTAATCATGGCTCGCGTACGCCAACACGAATCCAGTGCTGCCGCTCGCCTTGGAGTATTTCTAACCCTACCCTGATTGCCATTTTCCCCGGTTCCTACATTTCCCTGAGTTCCCCCCGTGACACAACTAACCTCCAGGGGAAACAACTTTTGAACTGCCCTGTTCATAAAAACAGGTTTTCCCTTCGTGATTACTTTCAGTCTGGCACCTCTTACCTGTCCATCTTTGCCCACAATCAACTCCTCCACCTTCGCCAATTTCCAGTTACTTCTCTTAACATTGTCTTCGTGAACCAACACTAATTCTCCAACACTTACCTTGTCATGCTTGCCTTCCTTGTTGCCACGATGATGCTCTCTCAAATCCACCAAATACTCTTTGCGCCACCGATTCCAGAAATGGATTCTTAACTTAGCAAGGTATCTGAACCTCTTTAGGAACCCACGTTCATTTTCTTCCTCGTCATCTCGTACCTCCTCTGGTAAGTTAATTAAGCGCCGTCCATAGATGAGATGCGATGGTGTCAACATTTCCGCCCCAACTTCATCATATTCGTACGTCAGGGGACGTGAATTCATGGTGGCTTCCAATTCAGTTAAGACTGTTATCATTTCGTCCGCGTTAAGCTTTGCGTTTCCAAGGACCTTCCTAAGACAACGTTTCGTAGTTCCTATCAATCGCTCAAAGAATCCTCCCCACCATGGCGCCCGCTCTAAATTGAACCTCCAGTCTATCCGGTTTGTCTCCAAATGCGCCCTTACCTCTTCGTTGTCACAGATTCGCCTCAAAATCTTCTCCGACGCCTTGAACGTCTTCGCGTTGTCCGAAACTATCAACGATGGTGTGCCCCGCCTGGCCGTAAACTTTCGTAAACAACGCAAAAAGGTCGGCGCTGTTAAGTCTGCCACCAGGTCCAGATGCACAGCCCGTGTCACGCAACAAGTAAACAACGCTATATAAGATTTCACCATTTCGCCATCTGTAGACTTCACATACACTGGACCAGCGAAATCTACTCCTACCTTCGAAAATGGTGCGGCCTCCCTGACCCTGAATTCTGGCAATGCTGCTACAGGTGGCGCTCCAAAGGGTTTTCCTTGCTTTTGTTGTCTGAAGTATAAGGCGATTTGCTATTGGCTACGTGATATAAGGCCACGAGGTTTCAGTTTCGCATCATGACGCCGTGAAGGCACGCCATTTGCATTCTTGTTGTTACGCGTGTGTTTCGATTGAGTGATATTGAGTGCGATTTCCTTGCTTCAATGGCTTCAAAGAACACCCGAACTTACACTTCTGTGGAAGATGTACTCCGAGATGTTTTGGACAGTGATTTTGAGGTAGACTCGGGTCAGAATTCGGAGATTTGTCGTCAGAAGAAGAAGAGTTGATCGATGCGGGTTGTGATCCAGAGGTTGAATCAGCTGTTGAGAGGTATGTTCAAGGATTTTTTCCTTTTTTCTGCATTCGGTTCACTATTATATTGCTAAATATTTAGTATTTATGCATTTTTGCAATCTATGTTGCTTTTTATCGTATTTAGACCTCGTTTACATAGGAAATTTGTACCTTGTACGCGAACAGACATACTTGGATTTTGTTCGTGTCAGATTTCATTGTTTACGCGTTTTGTTCTTGTTGTTCTGGAGTGTTTTCTTGTATTTCGCAGGCCAAAAGTTGGCGATTTCTTTATGTTGTCTTTTTTCATACAGTACAGAGAGCTCTAAAGAGGCTACTTTTTTCTTTTGACTTTCATTTGAAATATAAAGTAACTTGAAGGGAATTTACAATGCATAGATTCATTGGAATTTGTACTTTACATAATTATGATCTATTGTTTGTTGGTTTTCAAACTATTTCCTTACTAGAAGCTTATTTCATACTCCCATTGTATATTGTGAAATAGTTGTGTGAAATAACATCTTTGCTTTCAATTTATTCTAGTGAGACACCTCCTGTATCACCTCAGCCTGGTCCATCCACAGCACCTGATAATGACAGTCCCCCTCCCAGAAGAGGCAGACCTCCAAAGAGAGCCCGACCAGCACCTCCTTCCGATGATGATGACAGCGATTCTGACGATGATGCAGGAAACACCTGGAAGAATTCTACAGATCTGGATACAGAGCCTTATAGAATGCGGTTTGCCCCCACACGTGAACCTGGTTTCCAGTTACCCAGAGACCAAAACTGGAGTCCATTTGATTTGTTTTCTTTGTTTTTTTTCTCAAAATTCTATTGATATTATTGTTAAAAATACTAACAAATTGGGGAATAAGCTAAAATCTGATAAATCTTATTTCCGTTGGTTTCAGCTGACATCGAAAGAGTTCCTGGCATTCCTTGGAATTGTAATATTCATGGGCCTTGTCGAAGTTCCATCCTTGGTCGAGTACTGGAACGATGATGGTTTCTTTGGTCAGGAATTTGTACGAGCTTCTGGCATGAACAGAACTCGATTTATGAACATTTTAACTGCCTTACATTTATGTGATTTAGAACAAGATAGACAAAATGAAATACTGAAAGCTAGAAAGGAACCTTATGATCCTCTTTTCAAATTGAAACCTCTTATGAGTGATTTACAGCTAGCATGTAAAACTTATTTTGTGCCAGGGCAAAACATATCTATTGATGAAAGAATGGTTGCTTTCAAGGGTAGAATAGGAATGAAGCAGTACATAAAAGACAAACCAACAAAGTGGGGCTTTAAATTATGGATACTTGCTAGCTCAGACTCAGGGTACACTTACAAATTTCAAGTATACACTGGGAAGCGCCTCACACAAACAAATAATGGGCTGGGATACGATGTTGTTATGGGCTTGATGGATGGACTTTTTAGGCAGGGATACCACCTCTTTTGTGATAACTTTTATAGCAGTCCAAAATTATGCTCAGATTTATTTCAAAGGGGATGTTTTATGACAGGAACCATAAGGGAAAACAGAATAGGCTTTCCGAAAAACCTTGATAACCCACTTCCAGTCAAAGCAGAACGCGGAACCTCCAGGTGGTTTCGTGACGGGCAAACTATTTTTGTTAAGTGGAAAGATACTAAGGTGGTTTGTGTTATATCTAGTTTTTATCCAGCAACAGGGAGAGAAATGGTTGAAAGGGGAAAGGGTAAATTAGTTGGGGGGAGATATGTAAAAGAACGAGTCAACATTCCACCAGCTATAAAGGGTTACAATGGTAATATGGGTGGGGTAGATTTGTCTGACCAGCTTCTGAAGTGTTATGAAATTATAAGAAAGTCAAAAAAGTGGTGGAAAACTCTGTTTCTTCATTTTATTGATGTAGCTATTGTAAATAGTTTTCTTATACATAAAGCAATTGGTGGAGAACTCAATCACAAAATGTTTCGAGTAAATTTAGCAAAGTCACTTCTTTCTGCTAGTGAAATGCAGGCGAGTCCTTCCCCGGGGCAGGGGCGCCCACAAAAAAGTGATGTTAGGGCTGAACACTGTCCAGTTGCTATTTGTAATGAGGGTCTTGACCAGAAATCCACAAAAGCTTCTTTAGGAAGAAAGAACTGTAAGCTTTGTTATGATCTAACTGAAAAAGAAATGAAAACGCTGTGGAAGTGTTCAAAGTGTCTTATTCCCCTTTGTCTTCAGCTGGATAGAAATTGCTTCCAGAAGTGGCATAGTGCAGAATGTGACCACTTGAGATAACAATGTACTTTAGATATGTTCCTCTTACATGTAACATATTTTTTTGCTAATTAAATGATAATTTGATGTGGAAATTTGAATTTGTTATCAATGTGTTTGCGTGTTGCGTGTTGCGTGACATGGAAGCCATCTTGCTAGACAAGAATGTCAACAGTATTTGACCTTGTTACCTTGATAAATAATATAAACTGTAAGAAATGACATTGGATGTATGTTATACTCATTTTGACTTATTTGATTGCTTTCAAATCAACTTAGAGCCAGGTATTCAATATAACATACAAAATAATGGTGGATTACGTGACAACTTTGGGGTCACCTGTCAATCAAAGAAAAATGGTACGACTTTCCAAATTGTCTGAACCTGATGGCAAAATGCTGAAGTTTCTTTTTTGGGTTAAAAAAGGTTTCTAGCTGAAATACTGTTAGCTACAGCAAAGAAAGAACACATTTTTTGCATGGTAAAAGGCTTAAAAAATGATGACGTGTGACGTCATATCTCTGTGGGGGGTGACCTGTCAATCAAAAAAAGGACATCATTAAATAGAAAATTTTGTGTTCTCAAAAACCATATTTGGTTTTAGATACTTCCTGTTCTTCGTTGCTTTGTTATAGGCACTTTTGTTTGGACACCTCAAAAATGGCAAAAAAAAAAGAAATTTTAAAGGGTTAAGGCAAAGCGTTTACAAACCATTAACATGGAAAAGGTTCATTGACGATGTATCTTGCTTGTGGGATACAAACAAAGAAGAAATAGAGCATTTCATTGAGCAAGCAAATTTGTACCACCCTACCATAAAGTTTACCGCTGAAGTCTCACAGTCACAAACAACTTTCTTGGACACAACAGTCTATAAGGGAGAGAGATTCGAGAAAGAATCGATTCTCGACATGCGCACACATTACAAACCTACTGACACATTTCAGTACACAAACTACAACAGTTGCCACCCAGCAGGTGTCAAGAAAGGCTTCGTTAAAGGAGAAGCTCTTAGGCTCCTGAGGACAAACTCTTCTAAAGTAATGTTTGAGGAGAACATTAAAAACTTAAGAACACGCCTGACATCGAGAGGTTATCCCAATAACCTGGTGGACAAAATACTCTACGAAGTTAAATTCGCAGAAAGAAAGAACGCATTTACGCAAAAAAAGAAAGCGTACAAGAAAATTCTACCCTTTGTGACACAATTTCATCTATCACTGCTATGTTTGAAAAATATTCTAACAGAAAAATGGCATTTAATACAAAACCAGCCGCTACTGAGAGAGATCTACAAGGAACCTCCCTTGATCTCTTATAGGATAGGGAAATCGCTTAAAGACATGCTTCTTAAAGCAAAACTATAAAGGCTTTTATCGACACAATGGGCACACAGCGGAAGTCGCACAGGTCGTCAACCCCATTTTAACATGCAGATCAAGTGCTGTCAAGTACGCAGGCAGAAAACAGAAACTTTAACTTTTGTACATAGTTTGATTTATCTATGGCTTGTCTCCACTTAATTTTAATGTTGCCTATTTATTTCCTATATATATATTTTGATTTCCCATTTTACTTTATGATGTATTTATATTATATAGCACGTTCACGTTAAAACGAGTTAATTGTACTCATATGTGAAATGTGGATAAATAAATTACTACTACTACTACTCACGTCTGATAGACATGATGCTCCATTTTGGCGTGGACTTCTTGACTACGAAATCACTGACCCATCAGCAAGTGAGTGATCTCAGAGGAACCAGTACAATCCATTGGAATCAGATCTTGAGTCACGAAGAGAATGCAGACCACAGCGAGTCAGAGAGCTCCGGCAGCTCCGATTCCCACAGTGAACTGGAGGTCCCGGCCAGTTGGGACATACGACAAGAGTGCGGTGATTTTATGCCAGGACCCTCAGACATCGATCACTCCAAGTCAGTGAGGTTGCACATTCGCCACTTGTTGACTAGCTATGTGTCCACTACTGTCCAGCCAGTTCAAGCGACTCTCCCAGCTACGGAGCAGGCGACACATGCAAAACCGCGAAGCTCTGGCCAGCGCAGGAAACGGAATAGAAAGACCACGGGACCGACCATGCCAGTCATTCCTTTCGTACAGACCAGGAGTCACAAGAAGACGCTCAGAGCGGAACCCCGATTGGTTCTCTTGGCACTTGAAGGCATAGTTCCAGCACACATTCCCAAAGACGACTCACTGCAAAGACTCACTGAATTCCTTTGCGCCCATCAGCCACTGGCTTCCGAGGTAACTTGATCAATGTGATTATACATAATTATTTCTAGGTAATCCCATGGTTTTCCTCTTTCAATCTGGACTTAATTTGCACAAGTGCGTTATTCAAAAAGCTAAAAATTACACGAGCTACTTTGGCGAGTGTGATTAACATTTTGTGCAAATTAATTCCAACTTGAACGAAAAAAAACCATATGGTTACTTAATAACGATGTCAACATGAAAATACTGGCATGGAGGGAGAGCCAGAAGATTATTTTAGAAGACATTTTTTCTCATTTCGTCAACATTTTCCAAAATTTCTGCACAAAATGTTTTATATGATTTCACATGATATCATTGGCTTAGAAAATCTTAATCCAGAATAATGATGCATAATTTGCACTGGTGTTACACTTGAACTGCACTGCTCTCAGCCAATCAGAATCTGTCCATTTTTTCTATGTGCATCATTAGCCAAAATCATAAAGTGTAATTCCAGAAAATATCCAGACTTCCCCCACAGCTTCATATATTTCTTTAAATTTTTTGGCCTTACAGAATCCCCACCCCCTAGGAAATTCCAATCCCTTCTGTGGGGGGAGTATGGATATTTTCTGGAACAGCACAATAATAATAATAATGACAACAATAGTAATAATAATGACTTTATCAATATGCTTTCACACAAATAAATTTGACGTGGCCCATTAGGTGCCAAATGATATTAATATGATCAACAACAATATGGAAAAGATGATGCTATCACTAACCTATGTTTCCAATGAAACATCACCCATCATCGTACTTGAGCAATAAATCGTAGGAATGTCCAATTGAAATAGGAATAATTGCAGATGCCAATAGACTGATTAGTATGAAAGGAATAAATTAAGGTGAACATAATAATTGTCATTGTCATTGCTAGACACAATAGTTCAAGCCACAACCATTAAGAACCGATTTTTACTGTCATCAGGAAGTGACTGTGCATCCACCTGGGACAGAAGATGTGGAAGTGGGAGAAGTCGACCCTCGACTGCTCGACTTTGAACACTCTTCCCAAACTGTTTGTCTGCAAATGGTCTAGCAAGCTAAAGGAAACCTTTGGACTGCAGTTCGACCAAACTGTGTCTGCTTGGGTGAGCCGCTGAGGGGGTCTTCGCAGAGAGACAGTCCCAGTGAAAATTGTCCATACTAACCAGAGGCA
>JAHPZR010005275.1:17500-22500 GCA_019787425.1 Platygyra sinensis
TCATATGTCCCTGGAAATAATAATGAGAAAAGTTAAACTTAGCACATGTAAGCTTGAGCTTTGATTCAGTGACTAGTTGAGGGCATAAGTTTAACTCAAGTTAACTCAAGTTAACTCAAAAAGGAAAGATCGCCTAGTAAACACAAGTTATGGCGAACGAGAGTGTCAACTTTAGCTAATCAGTAAACTAAACTACCTGCAGAGAATTATGGTAACATGGATATTGATGACTTTGCAACGAAAATGATCCAAAGGGCTTATAGCTCAATTCGCAGAGACTAAAAGAGTAAATCAGCCAAGAGTCAGTCAGAATCTTGAGGTGGAGTACATAGACGTGGAATAAGGGGAGGCCTTCATTCGTTAAAAGTAAAGAACAACTCTCAATGTTTATTAAAGAAGATATCAAAGTGAAGCAGTCCGAGCCACAAGCTAAACTGGATATAAAGTGACGTCATCAAACTTGGCGCTCACACTTAGGGACGCGATACGTGGACATATCTCAGCTCTTTCCTCGGCCTTGAATTGTTCTTTTCCCACAGTACTTTGGGAACCTTACCTTTGAATGAAGAAGAAAGCACGGGGTGTGGAAAAAATGACGTCTGTAAAGGATTTCACGCGGTTTTATACATGAAACCGCGGTAAATGGGTGTGTTTTAGGGTAAGGAACTTCCTAACAAGACACCAAACATTCAAAGAAAGGAAGGTACGCAGCAATCGACTTTTCCCGTATGCCTTTGGGGACACGAATTGCCCCTCCCCCCCCCCCCCCCCCCACCCTCCTCCCCGAAAAAAAAAAATTCTGCAGGGGAAATTGACGTCATCTCTTACATGTGTTTTTCTTCGAGTGTTGCGCAATATTGTGCGGACTTTCGAGTGTCAAGCTTGTTGTGGACTGTAGCGGATACTACCGAAACAGGTAGACTGTTTTTACGGAGACGTGCGAAACAGTTGCTGCTGTCAAGAAACGTATTTGAATTAAGCCCACGTGGTCTATAACTGACGCCAAATAGAGAAGCGCACGTGATCACATTCCTTCACGTTCCTGATGCAAGCCAGAAATCCGTGGCGATGGCTGGTTTTCCGTAAGTGGAAATGGAAGGTTTTTTATCCGTGTGAAAAGCATAGACGACAAACTTTATCCTTATCATGTTGCACGCACAACGAAAGCTAAATATCGACGACTGAGAAGAAGCACGAAGGAAAAACTGAGCAACACAGCGTGAAGGAATGTGCTCACGTGCGTTTTGCCACGTGACCCAAAACATTCTCCTTTCTCGCCAACGGCAACTGTTTCGAGCGTCTCCAAAAAACTGTCTGCCTGTTTCGGTAGTAAGCTTTTCATTTAATGGCATTTGAAAACCTTGCAGACATGTCTTCACGAAGTATATACAATACAGATTTGCATATGAACAGAAAGCTGTAGTTTGGCTGTGTGTTGTGTACCAATGTCCTCCGTTTAATCGTTTTGAAAATGAAAATTCCCCCAAAGCCAAGGCGATCCAAAGTCGTGTTCGTAAACAGAATAATTTTCCTAGTTCTGGTGATAAAAGCACGTCATCTTGCATACCGACGGAATAGGCATCGTTTGTGTCAATTGATTGTCAGTGTAAAACAAGGACTGCGGACTACGGACTGGGTATAAAACAGGGACTTAGGTATAAAACGCGGACTAAGCATTGCGGACTGAATATAAAATATAGATTCGGGTATAAAACGCGGACTGCGGATTAAATGCGGCCTACAGACTGAAGTCTGGGCTTTTTACTGGTCGGTCGTAACTTATATTACGTAATGCAAGTGTAAACGTGGAGAAACACTCGCGTATGCACGTGTTTTGCGATCAATTCATCTGTTTTGGCGCCTGCTGGAGGGAGGCCATTTGCACCGCTACCTGACAGGCACAAAATGCTGTTCCTAGAATTTTTGCTTTGTTAAAACATTCCAAACCTACCAAAACTCTTTAATCTATGATAATCTATGATAACTACTGGTTGTTAGTATGTAGATTCGTTGGTATGCTGGTTACGTAATCATGCTGAGAACGGGAATACAAATAGACAAATATTCGACTTACACCGATGATTTCTGACGATGATATTTCCCTTTTTTTTAATTGCACGTGTAACAGGCTGCTAAGTCAATAAAAGGTTTATTTGTGACTATTCACATTTAAAGTCAAAATTTTAGCCTAGCCTCGATAATTACTAGACTATAAGATAAGTCCAAAAATGTCGCTTACTCGCTTCAGGGCTATGACTCTGCCATAGATAGATCCGTCGCGTGGAATGCCCGAGCATTAGCTGAAAAACCGTGTACCAGTCACCAAAAGTTCTTACAAACCGAAAACAATCCTGACAGCGAAAACTCAAAAGTCTATAGACGCGCCGACTACGAATCATCGCTGAACTTGATATTGGACATAATACCTTCAATTCTAGTGAATGGACCAGATGAGCCTACAACCACACTCGATAGAGTTAAATGAACCTCACCTTTGGTATAGCACTCTCAGAGTTTGGGAGCAGACTTTTTGGTCGCTAATTCATCTTTAAGCGGTATATGCATATCCAATAAAACACTCTGTTGGTAATGATACGGTCTGCAACTTTTGGTCGAAGATCAAATCTTGTGCATGATCATCACTTTGACAATTTGGAATGCAATTAGTTGTTACCCTAAGTGGTTAATCGGTCAGTTGGGTTCAGTGATGTTCAAAGAAATTACCGTTTCAGTTCAAACCTCGCTGACAGGATTGTAAAATTGGGTGATGTAGCAGCTCGCCTAAGGTCTCACATGATTGGCTTGATACCCTTTGAGAGTACAATAGAACAAACAACAGAAACAATGCCCCTATCCCTAAAACAATAACAGCTGCTTCAATGATAAAACAAAAGCAGCTTTGGACAGCTGCTACACTACTGGTAAAATTAGAGAGAGTGACAAATTCTAAAGCGCCAATTCATAATTATCCCTTGAGGGTAGACATATTTGCTCTCATAATTTAACTAACAAACTTGTCCAACACAGCGTGAAGGAATGTGCTCACGTGCGTTTTGCCACGTGACCCAAAACATTCTCCTTTCTCGCCAACGGCAACTGTTTCGAGCGTCTCCAAAAAACTGTCTGCCTGTTTCGGTAGTAAGCTTTTCATTTAATGGCATTTGAAAACCTTGCAGACATGTCGTCACGAAGTATATACAATACAGATTTGCATATGAACAGAAAGCTGTAGTTTGGCTGTGTGTTGTGTACCAATGTCCTCCGTTTAATCGTTTTGAAAATGAAAATTCCCCCAAAGCCAAGGCGATCCAAAGTCGTGTTCGTAAACAGAATAATTTTCCTAGTTCTGGTGATAAAAGCACGTCATCTTGCATACCGACGGAATAGGCATCGTTTGTGTCAATTGATTGTCAGTGTAAAACAAGGACTGCGGACTACGGACTGGGTATAAAACAGGGACTTAGGTATAAAACGCGGACTAAGCATTGCGGACTGAATATAAAATATAGATTCGGGTATAAAACGAGGACTGCGGATTAAATGCGGCCTACAGACTGAAGTCTGGGCTTTTTACTGGTCGGTCGTAACTTATATTACGTAATGCAAGTGTAAACGTGGAGAAACACTCGCGTATGCACGTGTTTTGCGATCAATTCATCTGTTTTGGCGCCTGCTGGAGGGAGGCCATTTGCACCGCTACCTGACAGGCACAAAATGCTGTTCCTAGAATTTTTGCTTTGTTAAAACATTCCAAACCTACCAAAACTCTTTAATCTATGATAATCTATGATAACTACTGGTTGTTAGTATGTAGATTCGTTGGTATGCTGGTTACGTAATCATGCTGAGAACGGGAATACAAATAGACAAATATTCGACTTACACCGATGATTTCTGACGATGATATTTCCCTTTTTTTTAATTGTACGTGTAACAGGCTGCTAAGTCAATAAAAGGTTTATTTGTGACTATTCACATTTAAAGTCAAAATTTTAGCCTAGCCTCGATAATTACTAGACTATAAGATAAGTCCAAAAATGTCGCTTACTCGCTTCAGGGCTATGACTCTGCCATAGATAGATCCGTCGCGTGGAATGCCCGAGCATTAGCTGAAAAACCGTGTACCAGTCACCAAAAGTTCTTACAAACCGAAAACAATCCTGACAGCGAAAACTCAAAAGTCTATAGACGCGCCGACTACGAATCATCGCTGAACTTGATATTGGACATAATACCTTCAATTCTAGTGAATGGACCAGATGAGCCTACAACCACACTCGATAGAGTTAAATGAACCTCACCTTTGGTATAACACTCTCAGAGTTTGGGAGCAGACTTTTTGGTCGCTAATTCATCTTTAAGCGGTATATGCATATCCAATAAAACACTCTGTTGGTAATGATACGGTCTGCAACTTTTGGTCGAAGATCAAATCTTGTGCATGATCAACACTTTGACAATTTGGAATGCAATTAGTTGTTACCCTAAGTGGTTAATCGGTCAGTTGGGTTCAGTGATGTTCAAAGAAATTACCGTTTCAGTTCAAACCTCGCTGACAGGATTGTAAAATTAGAGAGAGTGACAAATTCTAAAGCGCCAATTCATAATTATCCCTTGAGGGTAGACATATTTGCTCTCATAATTTAACTAACAAACTTGTTCAAAACTTCTTACATGCTTCATGAACAGTTCAATACTCTGGCAATTTGAGAGATTTTGCAGTTTTACCCCTAAGTATTGCATCTCATTCATGTTGAATTACATTGTTATGGAAATAAAAAAGGCTAACCGCGTGGAATTAATAGGGCTACTGGGTTAAACTAAATGAATTCACGTTTCTGAAAACAGTCCAGACTGTTTTTCTCTGCGATCCGCCATCTTGTTGTGGCAAGTGAGGCATGTGGCATTCGCAAAATAGGTAGGATTTAAACTATTTTTGAAGGTCTCAGTTCTGGAGTGACTGCTGCTTTTTAGTGCAGAGTGCACTATTGGGATGGTTT
>JAHPZR010005275.1:50000-59596 GCA_019787425.1 Platygyra sinensis
TAAGTGACAATAGGTTTATGTCCGTAGATGCTGCTTAGTTTTGTTTGTGTAAATCCAATAAATTGTCTGTTGTCGATGAGTAAGAGCGCCCGCCGATCGGATGCGTGTTTTGCAAAGCTAGTGACAAATTGGACTTCGCACTTTGGTGTGAAACGTATATCGAACTCATATAATATCTCTAATGTTTAAGGTTGATTAATGTTTGAGAACATATTAAAAGCTTAGCTGAAAATATGTGAAAACGGCAGAAATAATCAGAAAAGTTACGATGACGCTTGTAATCAAAACTCGAATAAAGATTTCGATTGAGTTAAAACTCCTTGTCTATTTTATTTTCGCAGCGTAAAGTTTCACTATGTGAAAGAAACACACATGATGTTAGTAGCCTTTTGGCGAACGTTAGTGAAAATTGTTGTAGTATCTCAGCACAAAAGACAACGAAACGAACCTTTTTCACGATTTGTTGACAATCTGAAAACACCGACTCGGACTTGAAAGAGCACGCGCTGCACCATGCAAATGAACTACTCGTACGCGTCAGACAAAAACTTTTGCAAACTAGCCAAACGAGCAGAAACAACAAGAAACTATCAAAAACAGGTTTTGGTTATGATTAAGCATTGTTTGGCAAACTCACAAATTGACAGCTCGATACCGGAGTAAACAGTGTTCTTACAGAACTCTACAGAACAAACACAAAAGTTTACGCGTATAACTAGCCGGCGAGCGGATTTTATTCATTCACAGCGCGAAATTAAAGAAATTCTCGACCCTGAAAAACACACCTTTTCCATTAAATCAGAGCATAAAAGTACATAGAAGAGTCCTGCTTCTTCTTCTCTGCCTTATTCCCTGCCATTGCTGTGAAAAATCGGCGAGAGGATCTCGCAACTCTCACTATTTCATCACACAACGTGACAACATCCACGCGAGAGCCCAAGACACGTGCGTGGATCAGCGCGGATATATGACGTCAGGATGGCGCAATTTGTTCTAAAAATAGAAAAATTGTCCCATATCATGGGTCCACGTGCATCCCAAGACTTACGGTCTCCATCCCTGATTATGGCTCCTGAATTTAAACAACTCAAAAGAGTACGAACCCTGCCATAAATCCTTATAATAGCACCATTATTATAGTCACGATTGCTTACTAGATCCACGTTTCCGACTATCGTTTCTTTCTCTACACTGAGAATTGGTCCATATTTATTTTAAATAGAAAATGTTTTTACTCAATTAAAAATAAAAGAAAAAATTGATAGGTCACTGAACAAAAAGCCGCCATTTTTTTACTGCATGCGCGATGATCTCGCCAGAAATTATGCGCAACACTGCCAGCACAAAACATCGTCTGTATTTTAGATTAAAGTGATGATTTCTTGAGATTTTGTAGTCTTTCAAGTCTTACTAAGAAATCAGTCACAATAGACGTGTGGCTTTACAATCGATGACAAACTAAGCTAAGCTGAAAAACCAGTCAAATATATGTCATTGCCTTCTTCATAACTTTTTTTTTTTTTTGAAAACGCGAAAATCTGGGTCGGTCGGACGACGGTAAGCAGAGAAAAAAAAGGGGATGGCCTTATTCATCAAAAAGTTGCTCATGCGTTCAGAGTTTTGACAGCTTCAAAGCCAATGAAATTGAACTTAATGTTACAAACTTGGAAATTGATCGTCTATGTGGCTCGTTTTCGAAAGAAAAATATTATCGTATGGAGAACTTTGGCGAAAATTGTTGAGAAAATTAAAATGACAAAACTAACATATTTTATCACACCGTTGCTTCATTCTAGCAACCCTCGAAAGCAAAACGAGGTCAGCCAGAAGCTTGTATTTACGGTTGCCGTATTATTAAAAGGAAATCGGTCTTCTTTCTCAAAACAATTAGGGATTAATTGTACTTGTGAACAGATCGGACTTTTTCTAATATCCACTCGTGGCTGCGGCAGCCACTCCTGGAAATTACTAAAAAGTCCGATCTGTTCACGCGTACAATTAATCCCTAATTGTTTCTCGAACGGACCGATTTCCTATACAAAACTGTTTAGCGGTAAGTCCAGTTTTCGGTCAAGAAAGTAGCTTCAAGTTGAATGTTCCCATCTATAATTTCACGGTTGTTTAATTCTTTTGGTGTGAAAAACTGATTAAATTAATCCGAAGCAGGTTGTTGACGGTTTAATATTTAAAAAAGCAGTGAAATACAAGCAAAGTTCCCTCGAGCTCTCAACCAACATGTCATACTCATAGAAGTTCAGGTAGAGCCGAAGCACTGGCCAGGCAGGATCCCTGACAAATAACTTGCTTCCTTTTCAAAAAAGCGTCCGTGTAGCAGCGCAACATTCACCTCCCTTGAGAGTGCTGACAAAATTAAGTTGAGGACCCACCCTCTGTGCGGCTTGGGTTAGCATGCATAGACACGTGACCAGCCTTAACCAGGGTACTTTCTCGAAGTAGAGAGAGGACCCTGGGAACGAGGTTGGTTTCGGGTAACGTCGATAAATTAACTCTCATCGGGGGAGAGATTCTCAGGTTTCATAACGGAGTTAATAGTTAGCGACGTTACCCGAAACTTGAGACGTAATCGGAGCGTCATATTTACAAAGCGGCAGAAGAGGTTAACCGACGTGTTACTCAGAAATGTAAACCGCCTTCGCTTCATTCAAATCCCTTCTAAACTACTCAAAAACACGGACAAAGGTAAATAACAATACATTTTTATTACTGATAAAGTGTTCGGGTTCCTTGTGCTTGAACTAACAAGTTACATACTGGCAGCGGATGACTCAAAACGTACTTACAGTCCTGCATAACACTCTGCGCTATCTGAGATTGTCTCACTAGTTCAGTGTTAGGAATCGGACAAATTCGAGCCCCTTTATAGAAACACGTCACATATTTTTGTGCATAAGCAGCGCGTGGGAGGCTTAAACAGGACCTGGCGAAGTTTAATGCCATGACTGTTGAGTCGAATTGAGACAAGAAGGTACTTTGTTGATGAGCGAGTGATGCAAATCCAGGAACAATTTGCTGGATTTTAAAGAAACAAACATATGACTGTACAGAACCAAAGATAAAAACGTATGAAAAGATAAAAAAAGAGACAATATTAAAAACTATGCATTATGCTTACTACATTTAACTTCAAATTAATGTTCGGCTTTGGAAAGGCCGCTATGGTTTGCAATTCTCCAAGCGTGATGTCTAAGGACTTCCATATATCTGCAGCAAAATTTAGAGTAGTCCAATGTCCGCATCTTCTATAAACAAAGTAATACAATTGAAATTTATTTTATTCGAGCCAAGAAAAGAGCAAGTTGGCACTTGCATCTCCAACTCGCAAACCGTAACACCTGAGAATCTCTCCCCCGATGAGAGTTAATTTATCGACGTTACCCGAAACTTGAGACGTAATCGGAGCGTCATATTTACAAAGCGGCAGAAGAGGTTAACCGACGCGTTACTCAGAAATGTAAACCGCCTTCGCTTCATTCAAATCCCTTCTAAACTACTCAAAAACACGGACAAAAGTAAATAACCATTTTTATTACTGATAAAGTGTTCGGGTTCCCTGTGGTTTTTCCATTACATAGCAATAAATTAGCTGGATATATCTGGATAAGCAAAGTCAGTAAGAACCTCAAAGTTTCCTTCGGCCTCTTGCCACACGCATCCAAAGACCGCGAGTTTTGATAACTCAAATCGTTATTCCAGTTGATTAAAGAAAGCGTCATCGTAGCTTTGCTGATTATTCCTGCTGTATGCACATATTTTCAGCTAAGCTTTTATATGTTCGCCAATATTTATCAACCTTAAACATATTTGATAAAACTCGAGATATTTTATGAGTTCGATGTGCGTTTTCACATGAAAGCGCGGGAAAACACGCATGGATGGCGGGGAGGGGTTATCGACGATTTTTCTCCCACGCTATCTACGCAAAAATTCTCCCAGCATGTACGCGCGTGTGCCGAACTCGATGGCGCTATTTGCTAGTCTAAAAATAGAAAATTGTCCCATGTCATAGGGACAACACCAATACTAGAAATGGCGGGCGCTTTCAGTCTCCCTCCCGGATTATGGCTCCTCGTATCGGACACTGATCCGTGCCCAGTCATCATCAGACAGTTGCAAAAGAAAATTGCCATAATTCTACTAAAGTAACCCCTGGAAGACGGGAGAGAGTGTGGATAAAATCAGGTTTTAATTCGATCGATCGACAGCTCGCTTCATCATAGCTCACGTCACCATGAAATGTTGTTGACATTTATTTCACATCGCTATCTTGCGGAAGCTAAGCTAAAACAAGATGTTAACAAAGTAGATGTCGATCAGATAAAAACTTTGTGCCTTTGACGTTAAGATCCATAAGACTCTTGCATTCGATTTTTTTCTGACACCTCTGTCAATATAATTTAAATTTAAATTAAAAATAATTTTAATTTAAATTAAAAGTAATTTAAATTTAAATTTAAAGTAATTTAAATTTAAATCAAAAGTAATTTAAATTTAAATTAAAAGTAATTTAAATTTTAGATTAAATTTGAATTGAGCTGAAATGACCCTTTGTTTGATGGAATTTCTAGCGTCCTAGTTTCTCAGGTAGCCAACATTTCAAACGCTTCTTATTGGTGTAAGCGGTTTGTCTTTATGAGGAAGGGATTTTTGTTTTTTTGAGGAAGGCATTTAAGCCACTTATTACCAAAGCCAAACGCCTCCCAGATCATACCTCAACTTTAATCGATCATATATATATATAAACGTTTTACACAAAGTTATAAAAGCGGGCATCTGCTTAGAAGACGTTTCTGATCATCTACCTATTGTTGTACTGTCGCAAATAAGTCATCTATTCTAAACGATGCGAAATACTTTCGTGATTTCGCTCATCTTGATAGTGACTCGTTTTTAAGCGATGTAGAGGCTATTGTCTTCTGTGGCTTAGTAAATGATGACGTAAATCAAAGTATTAACGAAGTTGTTGACATACTACAAAGAATTTTTAATAAACATACACCTAAAGCGTAGATTAAAAAATAAAAAGAAACGACGCCTAAATAAGCCATGGATTTCTAATGCTTTACGCACTTCAATCAAACGGAAAAAAGAGACTCTTTAAGAAATCTCATTTCTTGAGTAATGATCCGAACAAAGTAAAGATCTTTAAAACTTATAACAATAAATTAAATAGAATTAAGGAAGCAGCAAAAAAAAAAATTACCTTCGGGTCCAATTTAGTTTTAACAGTGAGAACGTAAAAACTACTTGGAAGCTAATCGGTATACTCATCAATAGGAAAAAGAGTAGTATCTCACCAGCCATCACAAAATTGCTGTATAATGGCACGTGCCATACAGACAGGAAAAACATCGCCGATCATTTGAATACTTCTTTCGTAAACATTGGTAATAATCTTTCTCCAAGCCTTCCGACAAGTGTCAGAAATCTCACTAATTACATTAAACATTCATATTTGAATAGTTTTGCATTTCGAGGAATCCTTATACATGAAGTGCAGGACACTGATAATAATGGGACTAGACCTCAACAAGTCTTTCATAGGAGTTCCCTCAAGATGTGTTAAGCTATCATGTCCTTTCAGTAGTGAAGCACTCAAAAAAATATTTAACCATTTGTTAGAACAAGGTATCGTCCCCGATATACTTAGAATAAAAAAATAACTCCTGTCGATAAGGGGGGCGACTCAGCTGACCCTACGAATTATCGGCCAATGGTAACTTTATCAGTTTTTTTCTCAAGTATTTGAAAAATTGATATTTAAACAGCTTAATAGCTATATCGAAAAACAAAACATTTTATTTCAATATCAGTTTGGATTTCGTAAAGGTCATTTGACAGCTCAAGCCATAGCCGAACTTACTGACACTCTAAGGAAGGCCATGATAACAACCTATCCACCTATGGTATTTTTTTTGGATTTCTCAAAGGCATTTGACACTGTAAATCATGAAATTATATTACTCAAGAAGTTATAATCATATGGTATTAGATATAGAGGCCTTCCCTTGAAATAGTTCAATAACTACCTAAGAAACAGGAAACAGTACACTGCACTTGGAGGTATAAAATCGCCCATGCAAACTATGACCTGTGGAAATCCACAGAGGAGCACACTAGGACCTCTGCTGTTTCTTATCTATATTAATGACTTGCCCAACTGCTCCGATAAATTAAGCTTTAAAATTTTTGCTGACGATGCCAACGGATTCGCCTCGGAAAGCAACCTAAAAATTCTTGAAGCTCTAATGAATTCTGAACTTGAAAGGGGGAAAGAATGGTGCGATGTAAATAAATTGTCGATAAATATGTCAAAAACTAATTTCATGATAATTAAGTCTACCAGGAAAAAGGATATGCCTGTAAATATTCAAATTAGAAATAGCGATAGAATGAGCCATCCCTTAGTCCGTAAAAATCATATTAAGTATGTAGGGGCAATGATTGATGACTGTGTCTCGTGAAAGTATCATATTTCGTTTATCTGCTCTCAAATCTCGAGGAATATCGGCATTATATCAAAGCTAAGACATAACCTATCTATAAAGCAACTTAGGCAAATTTAATATAACCTCATTTATCCTTATATAGCATACGCAATTTTGGCATGGGACAGCATCTATATATCTCCTCCTTGCAGAAAGTCCAGGTTATTAAGCAAAATACACGTGGTAAAGATACTGAGAGTCCTCTCCCATTGTAGAACTTGCTAGACATGCTCACCGTATATAACATTTATTCTCTACACGTCTTAAAATTTGCCTACCTCTGGCACAAAGGTCTACTACCTGATGTGTTTCGCAAGACCTTCCAGTATGCTAGCGAAGTGCATAGCTACAATACTAGATATGCAATACCAAAAAACTTATATAAGTTACATGTAAGGACGAGCACTGGCAAACAAATGACTTCATTTAGAGCTATTGATCTTTGGAAGTCTATCCCACAAAACCTTAAAGATTTGAATGTGTACACTTTCTCTAAAAATATCAAAAATTTCTTACTCTCAGAGCAACTGATTCAAAGTAACTTGTCTCCTGAAATTAAGCATTATCTCTCGACTTGAATTATTATTTTTAACTATGCTCTATGTTTCCGCCCTCTTTCTGTTTCCTCACCTGTATCAAATGTATTATCAATAGGTAACATGGGGCCAACTAGGAAACCGAATGGTTTATTTGGCCACCATGCTCAGGCACTTTTACTTAATACAATAGTAACATCGTCAGCAACTACAAAATGTTCGTAATTAAATTAAGTAACTACATCAAGAAGAAATAAATTGAATTGAATTCAAAGGATAATTCATCATCTGAGGACTTTTTCCACTAAATAAAAGCGCCAAAAAGACGGCTCAGTGAGTGCTAACTTCGTAGGAAATACACTGACTAGAAGTGAAGCAATCGAAATTTACACACCTTATGACGTCACTAGTTCCAGGCCTCGGAAAACAACAACTGTACTTTTTGCCAACTTTGGAGGGAACAAAAATTATTTTTCGCGTCAGATCAAATATGAATCAGTGCTACATAGACTTCAATTTTCTGGAATAAAAAAAAGGGGGCTAAAATTTCATTTCATAGTCACTTTAAGATAGAGAGACAAATTCGTGCGTGTTCTTTCTTTTGTATTTTGTAGACTCTAAAGCCCCAATTTACAATTATCCCTCAAAGTTAGTTAGACATATTTGCTCTCATAGTCAGACGAACAAGATTGTTCAAAACTTCTTACATACTTCATGAACAGTTCAATACTGTGGCAATTTTCATAACACAGCAATACATAAGCTGGATATATTTTGATATAGCAAAATTTAAGAACTTCAAAGCTTCCTTCCTCTTGCCACACGCATGCAAAAACAGCGAGTTTTGATGACGCAAATCGTTATTCCAGTTGATTAAAGAAAAAGCGTCATCGTAGCTTTGCAGAGTATTCCTGCTGTATGCACACATTTAAAAAAGAGAGATATTTTATGAGTTTAGTCGATGTGCGTTTTCACACGAGAGGGCAGAAAAACACGCATCGGGGACGCTTTGATCTATCGACGCTATTTCCCCCGTGCTATATCCGCAAAAAAGTCCGCCAAGCATGTACGCGTGTGTGCCGCATGCGATGGCGCATTTTTTCCTACAAAATAACAACATTGTCTCATATCATAGGGACAACCCCAATACTAGAAATGGCGGTGCTTACGGTCTCCCTCCCCAATTATGTAGGGCTCGTGGTATCGGACAAATTCGCGCCCAGTCATCTTCAGACAGTTGCAAAAGAAAGTTACCATGATTCGCTGAACCAACACCTGGACGACGGGAGAGGGGGTAGATAAAATCGGGTTTTAATTCGATCGATCGATAGCTCAATTCATAGCTCATATCACCATGAAGTGTTGTTGACATTTATTTTACATTGCTATCTTGCGGAAGTTAAGCTAAAACAAGATGCTAACAAGGTAGATGTCAGATAGAAATTATGTACATTCGACGCAAAGAGCCAGAAGACTCCTGTATTCTATAAACACCTTTATATTCTGACACCTTTGTAAATTTAATGTTTGTGATAATTAAAATTTAAATTTAAATTCAAATTGAATTGAACTGAACTGAACTGACCCTTTGTTTGATGGCATTCCTGGGGTCCTAGTTTCTCATGTAGCCAACATTTATTGATATAATGGGTTTGTCTTTATTAGCGAGAGAGATGTCCTATTGGAAACCTTTTGTTACGATGAGTAAAATATACGTTAATGACAACTAAGGGTTTGTGGTAGAACTGCGCATTCTCGACAAAATTTCATCGCGCGGCTCCAGTCCAAAGCATTGCGCCCGATACGTTCGGACCTCCATTGATATTGTGTCAATTACCTCCTCCTCTTCTTGTTCTTCTACTTCCGAGGTCTGTGGGTGAACTTTAGACTTTCGCCAGTTGATGAAAATTATTATTACCGGTATCAGGCAAGCAGCAAACAGTACTCCTCCCGTCATGTAGAACGAGTAGATATAGCTCCCTGTGTTGTCCGCTATCAAGGCTGAACAAAAGAAGCAATAATATATCAAGAAATGAACTTGAAAAATCCATAAGAAGTAGGATTCCTTCCTCCTGTTCTCAGAGGTAAACTGAGTTTCTACTGTGGTATCATTCATATTTCAAGAACTCTGGATTTCTCAAAAAATATTCTTACGGAGAAGTATTTACTATCGAGTTGTTTTCCCTGTCAAGAGGTAGTTTTCTACTAAAGTGTTTGCCCTACTTTATTACGTTGCGTGTTGGTATTGGGAAGTCTTCAATAACCCAGCCACTAACCCGAATGACCCCCGCACTCAATCAGTGATAGTTACTTGGCATATTATCACTTTCTATTGTAAAACAATTGTTAGTAACCTAAGCGTATAAAATATTAGTTATCTTTCTCTCTCAACACTTTCCCTCATTCTCTTTGTTTAATTCAGACGTCAGTAAACGTAAGCGTGACGTACATTTACAGCGTTTTTCTATTCCGAGATCGTGGAACATGTTCTAAGACACTTTCAGCCACTCAACAAGTCTTCGTAAACGTTCGTGAACTGACTACAACAACAACA
>JAHPZR010005277.1:0-15000 GCA_019787425.1 Platygyra sinensis
ACACCTTGAGTAGAGTTAAATTTACTCCCCTAAGGTGGAGTATTTTCGAGGAGTTCAGAAGAACTTCCAAAAAGGAGTTATTTTAACTCCAAAATTGGAGTTATTATTTACTAGTCGTGGAGTTAAAATTAACTCTGGCGTAGTGGAGTTTCTTTGGGAGGTTATGTTTTTAACTCTAAATGGGGTTCAATCTAAACTCCTACTTGAGTTACATTTCAGAAGGCGGTTATTTCAATTCCTTATAGGGAGTTAATATACCTCGCCGTTTGGAGTTATCTTTAGGGGTTAGTTTAAATCTGGTGAGGACTTACTTTAACTCGAGTTTGGAGGGGGACTTGTTGTAGGGTATCTTAGCTATTGGTTGGGGAGTAAAATACATCTTTATTGGGGGATTACCTAATTTCGCTCTTCTCTACACGTCCATCGCCAGTACCGCCCTTTTGCGTTGCGATGACTAAACGCTAGGTCCTAGTGAAAAAGCCGACTGCCAGCACATTGATTGAATAATAGCGGGATATATATGACCTATTCCAGGTGTGACATACAAATGAATCCAGAAACCTGGCCAAATCTCACCAATGATGACAAGTAGTGCTTTTAATAATTTAATCTCACCTTCAGATACTTCTGTGTTGAATTTCAACAATTCTACACTATAAATTTGTGTCTACAAGAAATACAATTCGTGGTCCCCAGGGGAGGGAATTTGACTTATAATGGGGACCCAAGGTTGGAGAAATTGACATTTGGAAACCTGAAAATGTCAAATTTTCCCCTGGGTTGCCCGAATCCCCCATCCTGGGGCAAACCATTGATAGGTGCATTGGTCGTTACGATCCGGCCAAGTCTTAAGTATCTTTCGTTTCAACGGAGTGCCGCATTGATCAGTTTATTATTTACCATAAAAAAGCAAATCAAGATAAATGGAGGATGTAACGAATTGACTTTAGTTTGTATCGAATCGACCTTAGATGTGTATCGAAACGACCGGATAGCCGTTTGTGCTTACATAATTTTACACATGGAATTGAAGTAGGAACAGAGCAACTCACCTCGGACTGCTGCATGTACACTGTACTTTATCAAACGATCACATTGAGGGGCTTCAGTAATTGCCTGCAACTTAATTCATACATTACCGATTAAAAGGCTTTTCGATGAAAGGTTTGTCATAGGCTTACACTATAAAACATGTACAAGCGCACACAAGACTGAAGAGTTAAAGTTCACTCGAATGCCGTCGAGTGTTTTCGCACATCAATATTTCAACTGAACCTCCACTCTATCTCAAAAGTTAAGCAAGAAACGGCAGGAAATCAAAGCAAAAGAAAAAAAAACTAACCTGTTGGATCGTTTTTCGTCGTGGTTAGCCCGATATATCAGCGACATTTCGCAAATTAGAAATGTAAGAGATGAACGCCCCAACCGTTAAACTGTCCACCGCGCAAACTTTAATCACATGCAATTTGATCACATGTCAAGTGTCATTGGAAGGCTTGTGGTCCAGGGTGGGAAAAGTAGCCAGCGAAGTATATTTCGACGGCATATTATTTTGTCTTCTTCTTTTTTGCGCTAAATTAACTAATAGAATAAAGGTGTACCTAAAGTTGGCTTTTTCTCCTGATGGTCTTGTGTTAACTTAAGGATTCTTACAAAGTTAACAAAGTCCAGGGTGGTATGGGTAAGATAAGAAGTCCATACACTCCATGCGCGCGGGCACAGGAAATGACCTTTGGCGCCCTTTGGCCATGACTACTAGACTGTGTTGCACTTGGATGTCAAGCTCGCTCCCTCATTTGTTTTGAGCTCTTCCCCAAGGCCAGGAACGAAATCCCAGCAAAACAGAGAAAGCCCGCAGACTACCTGTAGATCGGTACCGACTTTCGATCCATGTGAAGTCTATAAATATTTCACGCACGCTGTAAAATGAACGAATGAGCAGAGACCCTCAATAGAGGACATACTGAAGATTCAGTTCATCTCTTTCCCTAACCAAACGAAACCAAGCTAAACACGTCACGTAAGCTTGGCTTACGGCTGTCCCACTACAGAGAGGTGGTACAATTAAAAACAGAAAACGAAAGTGAGATTTACAAGAGAAGCGAGTTATCATTACTCTTCCATCAAAGTTAAAGGACTGCCACGGAGACTAGCAAAGGAAAATTCATAGTCTGCTGGCAGTCGGCTTTTTCACTAGGACTAGCGTTTAGTCATCGCGAACGCAAAAGGGCGGTATGGCGATGGCCGTGTAGAGAAGAAGGCGAAAATTAAGGTAATCCCCAATAAAGATGTATTTTAACTCCCAAACAATAGCTAAGATAACCCCTACAAAAGTCCTCCAAACTCGAGTTAAAGTAATTCCTCAGCCAGAGTTAAACTAACCCCTAAAAGATAACTCCAAACGCGAGGTATATTAACTCCCTATAAGGAATTGAAATAACTCCTTCCTGAAATGTAACTCCAAGTAGGAGTTAGATTTAACCCTCATTTAGAGTTAAAATAACTCCACAAAGAAAAACTCCACTAAGCAGAGTTAATTTAACTCCACGACTAGTAAATAACTCCAATTTGGAGTTAAAATAACTCCTTTTTGGAGTTATTCTAACTCCTCTAAAATAACTCCACCTTAGGGAGTAAATTTAACTCTACTCAAGGTGTTATTTTAACTCCTTGAAATTTACTGTGTACCAAAAACGTAGAGAGCATTTGAAAGGCGCTATGTTGGTGATCTAAAACAACAAGATATGTTTGATTTGACTTCACAGGACAGAAATGTTACTGTTTTGGAACACCACTATAGCCTCTGAGATTTAGTGGGTTAACCTTTTCTGAGGGAATATACACTGACAGATTATAAAAAGCAAAACGTATGTTTTATTGTTAGATACAATGCATCTGTTTTAGTTTTGTTTAAATTCAGTGAGAAAGCAACTTAAACATAAAACGAAGAAACCATGGAATAAAAGATACGCAGTCCAGGCTGAGTTCTGTACACGGTTCTTCGCCACGAGGTCCATCTCTGGACTTCATGTTCAGGTAATCAAACTCACGGTCCGACTAGAACCTAGCCTACAACTTACTAATGGAGCATGTTCTCTTTTGAACTGAAAGAAACTGAAACTGAACTGAAAATTAATTAATAAACCAACAATATGGCACATTGTCCTTAAATATTACCTTGAAAACATCATAGCATTCCTAAACAGCCAAACGTCACAGTCTTCAAAATTTGAACACTCTTATTTACAAAGTCTGGATTTCTGGGTAGCCAGAACGCGACTTTATCAGCACTTTTGTTTAATCTGCTCGTGCGGCACTTGTCATATATCATCGCTGGATTTTTTCTGCGGTGTTTTTTTCCCTACTGCTATTAGCAGGTGGTGATTTTGCCATAGAGGACGGTGCGTCGCCTGAAGGGGTCACTGCAGGTCTTGGATTGCTGATGGTGGTATTATCGGGGCAATTGTTACGTACTGGATCACGTACTGTCATCTGAGAGGTTTGCTGGACATCTCACAGGGACCTGCGGTGAAGTTCGCGTCTGTGCAATGGTGGTACTTTGAGGTTTGATGTCATGCTTGTTTTGTCCGCAGCCTTCTGTTGCTCTTGACGCTAACGATCCAGTATGAATACGGTGAGGCAGCTTTGGACTCGATGTATCTTGATTTCCACTCATCAGAACCGCTCGGAGCCTCGTTTGTCTTGCTGTCAAGGATGTCATAGGCGAGAAAACCAGAGAAGTAGTGGACTGTAACCAGGGTGTGTTGGCCTGGTAGTCCACCAAATCCATGCGCAGAGTTGCCATCGGCCGTGTTGCTGAAATCTGCCGTTCGGGAATTCTGGGCTGCTTGTTTCCGTACCTTTGGTAATCTCTACACGTTTGGACAATCTCAGTGATGTCATCCTGTAGCTTTGGCCAATACAGAGTGCGTCTTGCACGTTGGAGCGTTGAGCTGAGACCCTGCTGTGCGTCATGCAGGCGATTGGGGTTTCCATAATTAAAGGAATTACAACTCTGTTCTCCTTCATGACAAGTCTGTCGAGGATTGTCAATTCATCTCGGAAGCACCAATAATATATAGATTTAGGCCAGCTTAAAAGCGTAGCTCCTTCCCGGGTTTGTTCAGTGCCAGACTAAGTTAACCCAGAAAAAGGTAGAGTTTTGATTTGAGTCTTGTAACTTTGCGGTGAGGTTTTCTGTTTATTGTTTGGCATTCTGTTCTGAGTTTCATAATCGCCAAAAACATTTGTATAGAGGAAAAAGTTATAATTTGAATAAATTTTAATCCTGGCCTTGCGTTAACCGGCTTCCAAACAATCATGTCCTGTTTTCAACAAGTTAACCTGACTTGACCCCGCGATCCAATCAAAAACCATCATTTGGTTAGCGGTCAACTTCGAAAAACACGTGACCTTGAGTTGTATACTTGAGCCCGCGATATGGTCACGTGATACTGGTCAGCAGATACCTTGTTTTGACAGGTGTCAATTGATCATAACATGGATGTTCAATATCAAAGAAATACACGGTATATCAAAGCTGCATATCGCTGTCAACCTATTATTTGGAGTATGGCTGCCATGTTGCGCGACTCTGTCGTCGTGCGTACGCGCCCACGAACAATGCCGCTAGCCATGTGAAACCATGAGAAAATCAACTCCTGGGTTTCCTTTTTTTTTCCTACATGGGTATGGTCCTCCGCTTGGTGACCCTCGGGCCGCCGGAGCTCCGCTGTGAACGCAGATCCTCTGGTAAGTCTTGTGTGCTATCTGGCCAGCCAGTGATGATGAGATCTGTTATCGCAGCCAAAGTGAAGTCTGCTTTCGTCTCTTCTTGTAAGGATTTGAGTCGTGTTGGCTCTACATTTAGGACTAGTGCAATCTCGACTTCTTGACAGGGAATCGCTCTGGCACTTCCCGGTTTAATGAGACGAGGGAGAGTGTCAGCGAGCAGCACGCTCTTGGATCGAACGTACTTCACTTTATTGTCATATTTAGATCGAGAGGCAACAATATTATTTGCAAACGGTTTGGAGTCAAGCTGACTGGGTTTTGAAAGATTGACTGCGAGAGCTTCTGGTCGGTATGCACGATGATGTTCCACCCAGTGTTTCTGTGTAGCTTTTCACAAGAAAACAAGAGAGCAAATAGTTCCCTTTCAATTTAACAATTAGCTTATGAGCTCCAGATTTCTATGACGAGATAGTTGATGAGGCTGAATCGCCTCATAGAAATCGAGACTGGATAGTCTAATTGTTTTATTGGACTGCTAACTGCAATTTCTTTCAAATAATAATTCCAATAATTTCACGCTTTGGAGAACTTGCACGGACTGAATATTTTCGGGAAGAACCCCTTCGTTAGTTGCAAATGATGCCGTTGATAAAACCAAACGTTAAGTAATCCAAGTGCTACACAGCATAAATTTAATAACCTAATTAACAATTAGATTATGAGCTCAACATTTCTATGAGGTGATAGTTGATGTGGTCAAAGCTATCGCCTCAGAAGAATCGATCGAGAGCGAATAATCTAGTATAATTAGTAGAATTCTGACTGACTTCATTTAGCGCACTTCCGCAGACTGAATTGTCAATTTGACATTGGCAGTTGTGTACGCGCACTTATCAGTTTCCTTCAAAAATTTCGAGCTTTTTGCTATTCAAGAAACTGTAAATGTCCTCCTTTTAGTCTTCTCAGGAATATGATTTTCCATTTGCTCTGAATATTCGGCTAAAACTTCGGAAAAAAGAAGAAATATTGCAATATTGTCGACCACCGCCAAGCCAATGCACACAAGTGGCTGATAATGTGCAGAGGCTTAGCCAGTCAGATATATTACAGTATTTGCATTAGTACACCAGTAGAATTCTACTAAGTACTTCAATTTAGTTAGAAGTTAAAATAGTTAGCTTCAGCAGGGACGTGTTAGTGCTTTGCTGAGGTAGCGCATGGGCTTTCCATTTCCGGACTGCACCAAGCCCTTTTATCGATGCATCAGTCTCGAAGACCGCTGTCTTTTTTTGGTCATAGTGAATGAGCTTAACAGAATTGGCGATGTCTTCTTTGATAACGTTTAGCTGCTTCTGCATTTCACTGGTCCCTACAAAATGTAAGTCGCGTTTCAGCAAACTGCGCGTGAGAAACGCGTTTTCTTGGTCAAATTGGGGATGAACGTAGGCATAAATAAAATTTACTGTCCCAAGTAAGCTTTGCAGGTCTTGCTTGCCGGATGACACAGCAAACACTGTGATCGCTTACACCTACTTTAATAGGGTCGGACACCTTGCATAGTGATAACACGTCCAAGGTACTCATTTTCCTGTTTCTTGATAAAATACTTTTATGGGTTGAACTTGACTCGCGCTTGACAAGTCTTCAATAGGTGGATGTCTTGACGCTCTTCTGTTGATCCTTGTACTCTAACATCATCTATACATGTTGACAATCCAAAGGGTAAGCGCACGAAGCAGTACTCCTTGAATGGCGTGTTGAACGCAGTGAGAAGTTGGCTCTGCTGATCAAGTTGTTCGGTCTAGTGCCCCCCGTGGCATCCAGTGTGGAGGAGAACTAACCATTCCAAGATGCGACGTAGTCAACATTGTAGCGGCCTCGCCTTCAAAGAGAACAACCTGGCTATCAAAGACATCTAGGAAGATCTGCTTCAGTCCTCCAGAGGATCCCCTGCTACCCTACCAAGTGGTAGATGCTCCTTCGACTTCTTCTTAAGATCAAGATAGTCGGCTGCCGATTCTTCGGTGATGTGTGGGGTCTCTACTTGACTGGGCTCCACGGATCTGTTTTGCTTTATGCACACATACGTTAGGTATATTTTCCTGAAGAGTGCTACAGAAAGTCTCTTCTATGGAACACAGATGATCTGATCGAAGACCGAATAATCGAAATGGTGCTGATGTCCCTTCGATTGTCCTTAGCGCTGAAGAAGCGTTGGCTTCCCTCAGAAGTTCCGTCCACACGTCGGGGTCACCATGTTACAGTTGTGTGTAATTCAGTAGAGTAAGCAAATTAAACGTTAATCGAAGAAACCATGGAATAAAACTTTAAGGTACACAGTTCAGAGTGCGTGCTGTGTACTACTGCGATCTATGTACTCTATATATGTACGAGTATTGAAACTCACGGTCCGACTAGACCCTATCCTACAACCACTTATACAACAGTATCGGCCGCACAAACGTTCTCCAGACCTTATAAAGTGAAATGATTGTAACATAGTCTCTCATAAATTAATGTATTAAAATTTTCTCTCTTCCAGGTAGTGGCTTATATGTCTACATGGAGACTTCGCATCCTCGCAAATATAACGAGAAGGCCAGGCTCAACAGCCCTCTGATGAAAGGGGCGCAGCGAATGACGTTTTTCTACTTCATGATAGGCCAAACTGTTGAGTCTCTGTTGGTGTATGTCAGAATCGATGGTAATGAAGAAAGGATATGGAGTCGCCACGGCAACCTGTTATCAAGCAACTGGATTAAGGGCTGTGTGGCTTTAGACTACAATGGGACCTACCAGGTAGAATCGTTTTGGTTAAATGACACGGCTATTTCCTTAATGCTGTTGATAAGATCTTGCACTGACCAATGCGTTATTAATCTACCAGAAACCTCTCATTAAGGAATACCGTCCATTTGTAATTCACCATCTCCATCAGGCTCGTCATATAGTTGTCAAATGGTTAAAGTGATACTATGATCAAATATTTACTCCTTTATCTTTTAGGTGTATATGACAGAATTCCATATAAGAAAAAAAGAACGCCGTTTACCGTTTGCAAATATCAGCATTAGTTTTGGAGATATTTATGTTTTAAAACGTATAAAATATGCAAATGAAATGACCGATGACGTCATTCACTCAACCCGATATTATATCAAGTATAGAAATAGAACTATCTTGGCCAATTTGCAGCGCAGACCAATAAAACTTGGTGGGCTAATAGTTCTGCTCTCATGGATCGTGTACATGAGGCACCATTTGTAAATGTGAAGGTGGAATGCCAAAGGTGGTTAGAATTGTCTTTAATACTGGGGAGATCTGGAACCCAGTATGGTGCCATGGTAACAAAACTGTTAGGCTCGTATTGTGAATGACATTTAGTAGAATCTTGCTACAAAGAATCAAATATTTCTGATTTAAATTCGCTGAGATATCTTTTTCGATCATATCTGATCAAAACTTGTTGAATGTATGACGTCACCACTTGGCTAATCAGTGCATATTTAAAAAAACTTAAATATAACTTAGATATTTCAAAATAGTAAACAGCGTTTGTCTTCTTATACAGACTTTTTGTTTTTGTTTTAAAATGGCTTTGATAGGAAAAGTGCTATTTTCGTCATAGTACCACTTTAAAATGGGCAGTTATGGTGCCAGACCTTTTTCCTTTGTCCCTCTGAAATTATGAAGCTTGATACCATTGGTCGAAAAGCTGTATACTCGCTATATTCATCCCGCTGGAGCTTGGTTACTAAGCTCGTCATCTTTGCCATGCCATGCTGGACAGTTGTCGAATAAAGTTTTCATTTATTCTGAAGACTACTCCAAGTCCAGGATATTTGAAAGGAACGAGAACTTCTAAAAGGGCTGCTGTCGTCCTTAGACAAAAAAATATTTTCAAGAACTCTTGTTCAAGGCAGTTAAGGATCGTAAACGCAGTGGTTGGGTTGATCGCCAGCAGGTCAGAACGATTGACCGAAATTTATTTTTCTTCAAATTAAAGCTACTCATTTTTAGGCGATGACAACTGTGAATGTGACAACACCGATAAAACAAAGGTACCGGATGATTTTATTTTTCGTAATGTTTTGCTCGTTTGTTTTACTGCCGAACTCGATAAGTAAATTGATTCACAATCGATGTACATGTAAGCTTATCATTAAAACTACGGCTGCATACGTGCATGCACACGAATAATTGCGTCTGTGTTTTTTGTTTTTTAGTCCGTTATTTTGTAGTTCTTGATATTCACCTCTGAAAATTATACTTAAAACAATTATTCGCCTCACGCTCAGTGATCATTGGTGAATATTCATTGGTGAATATGTTCAATTCGCCTTCGGCGAATAATTGTTTATTATACACCGACTGCAAACTCCGTCGGCACCTAGGACAAGCAGCATTAAAGGGAGGCTAGTCAGGCCTAGGTGTTTTTGACTTTTACTATGGCATCAAGAAAGGACATGCGAATATTCTTTAGAAAACATTCAGGACGATATTTTATATCTTACTCTTTATTATTTGCATATTTGAACTTAATATCTTAGATCTTATTATCTTATTTTTGCTATATCAATGTTGATTCTAGAGGACCGATTGAAATTTTCATGCCAGAAACACAATTTCTAAGAATTCTGTACTATAGCACTGTATTCTAGTTTTACGGTTAAGTCTGTCACAACAGAAGAAAAGAAAAATTTGATGTTAAAGTAAGTCATTTAGTAGTTACTCTACTAGTATTCATTTGGTTGCTTTTATGGAGTTTATTCAAATTAACGAGGTTGTAATGTTGTTTATAAATAAAATTAGTATTAGTATTATTATTGATATTATTCAGTACTATTTTATCATTTATGGTTATTCCTTTAGTAATGGTAAAGGTTAAGTCTGCATACGAGCCAAGTAGTCCATCAGGCCGGAGCATATCCCGGTTTCCTTAGCATGAAGTGACTGAGAGTATTTCTACTCCTCCCTGGATGGGATGCTAGTCCATCGCAGGGTTACCCCCCAGCATTAAATTCGCCGGTACCCATTTAAACACCTGGATGGAGGATGGATGGATGCACTGTGAGAGTAAAGTGTCTTACCCAAGAACACAACACAATGTCCCCGGCCAGGGCTCGAACCCGGACCGCTCGATCTGGAGACGAGCGCACTAACCATGAGGCCACCGCGCCTCCCAATAATAATAATAATGAGAGAACCAATGTTAACAAATTCTTCAATTTACAATTTACAGTACCACTTCTACTACTATTATTGTTATTATTATTATTATTATTATTATTATTATTATTATTATTATTATTATTATTATTATCATTATCATTATTGTTATTATTATTATTATCATTAGTGTTTTTGTTATTATTAGCATTATTATTATTATTATTATTATTTTTATTATTATTATCATAATTATGATATGCACTTAAAACAGTTGCGTGCGTCGTTCGCAGCGAGCACCAAGAGTCTATAATAGACTTTTAAAACAACCTTTTTTTTAGATATGAAAGACCTATGTTAAAGCAGTTTTCAATTGGGTAAAGGGCTCCAAAAAAAGCATCCGCTTGTCCGGGACAATTATATTTTCCTCTCGGGCAAATATATTTCTTTGCTCACCTGCTCCACGGGCAAAAACCCAGGCAAGCCGTCCACTGACTAAATTTTTGATAACAAATTTTGAAACGAGAAAATTTTAGGCACATGTGTAAAATAAACGTGTTTAGATGAAGCTTGACGAAAATTACAAAAACATAGCGTTGTTTGTTGATGGTGTGAGGCCTGTTCAAAGTTCACGGTTACCAAGGACGTGATCGCGATCTGCCCCGATTAAATATTTTCTACAATAAAAAATAGTCTTGTACAGCACGAAAACACCATGTTAATTCCTAAACATATCAGCAATTTTTTTGCGAGCATTAACCAGTTTTACTGTGTGAATCGACATGATTAAAGCACAAGAAAATGTTTGTGAACAAGTCCAGATTGGTTTGGGTTTGCTTTTGACTAGATGAAAAAGGGGCGTCTTTTAAGCCAATCATGTAGTGTAGTAATGAAAAGCCAATATATTTTTCTTCACTGCATGGGATGAAAACCGCGCCAGCAGGCAGTGCCTGCGGCAATGTGTTTTGTATATACGCGCCCACGTCTCTGCCTCGTGTTGTGTTATTGACAGCCATCTTTAGTTTGGGCCGTATTAAAGCTGCTACAGTTTACGTCGTTGAGGCATTCTCGCCTCCATAACACCTGCGCCGCCCTAAAGGATTTTATGTTAATCTTAATTTCTTAATTGTATGTCTATTTTCTCGTTTCAGGTTATAATCGAGGGTGTGGCTGGCATGACATCTGCTTCTAATATCGCCGTTGATGACGTCACTTTCAGTACAAACTTGACCTGTGTGTCTGTTGGCAAACCAACGCCACCTGAAACATTTGAAGGTAATGTTTTCCTTACTGAATGATGACCGCCGTACCTGTTCATTTGTCTCGCGTTACGCACCATATTAGACGTAATCCTGATCGCAAATGCGGTATTTTACCCGAAGTTCTTAGCCAGCGATCAGTACTTAGTTGTCAGTGAAGAGATCCTTGTTCATACGATAAACTTTTAATTAATAGTTAGTTGTTTGAATTTGTTATTTTAGTGAACTGTACCTTCGATGAGAGCTACTGTGGATGGCGTAACATACTAATCTCGCCCAATGACCAAATCAGTTGGCACCGAAAGAGATCTAAAAACGAAAGCCAAGGGACTGGACCGAGTCAGGATCACACTGGTACCCAAAACATATTAATGACAATGTAGCTAGGGGATCGTAACTGGTGAGATGACAGGGGGGTTTCCTTATTGTCACGTTGTCCATCTAGCTAGCTACTCCTCGTATTCCTGAAAGTTGTTAATGGGGTTTAGACAAGAATGGGGCTGTTTTAGAAAAATGTAGATTATATCCAGCAGTTCATTTTATTAACAATACTGTGGTCCATTCTTTGTCCTGTAGCGACTTTTTCTAGCATCTGCCATCAATCTTATGTTTTGGCTTAACAGGAAGTGGACAATATATTTACGTTGACGAATCACAATCTTCGCAAGTAAATCAGCCCGCACAGCTGTTGAGTCCGCTCATCCGGGGACCGAAATGTCTCCGTTTCTATTACTACTTGCACGGAAGCGATATTGGAAACCTTGATGTGTTACTTAGGCCTCGAGAACAGCAAGACAATTACTTGATGTGGCGAAGGTCAGGTGGACCGGGTGACATCTGGCTGAAGGCTAGTGTCGATGTTGGCTACACTGGCGAGTTCTGGGTAGGCAGGGAGCAAATGTCTATAAGGACCGTGTCATGATGTATTCTGATTGCGTTACAGGCAGATCGAAGGAAATTTTAGGATACGCCGAAAAGTAATAGTACTTTTATGGTTTTAGATCAGAAATATTAATGCGCATTTCTAAATACAAACTTTCAACCTCAGATGTAAATTTGTGAGGTGTATCATCCATTCTAACGTAAGAAGGAAAAAAAAATGCCAGATCACTGGTAGACACCTAAAACAGTTATATTAGCTCACAAAAGTATTCTACGAAATGAAAAAATATCGGTTAAAAGCCAACATGTTTTTTAAGTAGAACGAACAAACAAATACAAAACAGAGGTACGAGTAACCTTTTTCGAGAACCTTGGTGGTTGGGCTTTGTGGTGTAGTTGCGTGGGAGAGATGTTAGCATACCTGGAAAGTATACCATCTCGATTCTGAGTGGCGACTTTCATTTCCAGGTTAAAAAAAACTCTCTGTGTGTCACTAAATTGGCATCAATCATTTATGGAAGAGAAACGTACAGGGTAAATAGAAGCAAGAAGGGAATCAGTCAATTTGCAGGACTGCAACTGAACAAGATGATAGACTCATTAACGTTTTTACTGAACACTAAATGTATTTATTGTAGTTTTCCATCCAAGCAACATCTGACGGAAACTATAAAGGAGGTATAGCTGTAGATGACTTCACATTAAGTAATGGACTTTGTGAAGTTGAAAGTGAGCCTCGGAACAATCGACAAGGTATTTATGTTGCCTGTACTACAAGTGATAATTTATTTCAGAATCTCTCTGGGATATGTTTTTAAATAAGGAATGGACTGAATATTAAGTAATCATGCACGACCATCTGCTATTTTAAAAGGTGTTGCAACTAACTATATTTCAGTTACTACTTGCGTATCCTTTATATTTCAAGGAAATTGCAACTTTGACAGCAGCTTCTGCCTCTGGAAGAATAACTTATTGTTCAGTTTCATTTGGACACAGCGACGATATAGTACTCCAAGCTGGGAAACTGGACCAAGCGCCGATCATACATCAGGTGACGTCAGCTGTAACTCTCATGCGTGCGGATAACCAATTGTAGAATAGGGAATGTCGGTGTTTCTTTAGCTGCGGATTACTCACAAGTTGCTCTCTTCCCTTGTGCACAATATAAATGGCTCTTCCTATTTGTTTGGAGTGAACACAGACACATAAATCCACTTCCTCAACCTTTTCGTGCCTTGTGGTATATATAAACAATAGTCTCCATTTGGCGCGAAAATATGCTAGGGCATTTGTCCCCGGACATTATCTGTTCCGAGAAGCGAACAGATTTCCGAGAGTGTAGCTCGAGGAAAACTGTGAGCTTCGAGGAACAGATAATGTCCAAGGACAAATATCCCAGCATATTTTCGCCCCAAATGGAGACTATCGTGTTTATTATCCTTCAAATCTTTTACGCAATGGGCCCAGTTTTGAAAATTGGGGTATACTTTCAGATATCCCGCAGTTTTAGCTGGGGGATATTCGGTCAAGTGACGTGTTCAGGCCAATCGCGCGCGAGCGAAAAGATCTGATTGATTATAAGCGGCCTTATGACATTAAACTTCGTGAAAATCACTGTTTTTGTCAACTACGTTTTTAATACTCTTTTTTCTTTAAATCAAGGAACTGGTATGTACATTTATATTGAAGCCTCTTATCCACGACAGCCGGAAGACACTGCACGACTTGAAAGTCCTTGGATGAGGGGACCACAATGCATGACGTTCTATTTCCACATGTGTGGCGCCACCATGGGCCGTCTTGTTATATACATAAAAAGCCAAGCTACAAACAAGTTAAAACCAGTTTGGTTGAGGTCTCAAGATCAAGGAGACCATTGGATACAAGAACAAATAAACATCAACGAGACTTCAAGTTATCAAGTGAGTCGTAAATGTTAGTTTATGGCGTTTTATTAAATAGTGAGCTTAAGCACCCGCATTTATGAGTCGCGGACGGCAACCGGAAGTGAGCTATTTTTCATTGCTATTTGCCATTCCCCATTGCCCTTACGCAACCACATTCACATTGATAAGTATCTTTTCTCCATTAGAGATGAGTGGTATAAAAATCTGGGAGATAATACGGCCCTAGCGCGCGACATGTTCTCTTCCGGTTGCCGTCCGCGTCTAAAAAACGCACTTGCTTAAGTTCCATATCAAGAACGAAAGAACGGAGTCATTCTCTCCGTCTTGTTCCAAGAAACACTCAAAACTCTCTGTTACTATCAGTCATAACATATCGTCAGCTCTCCTTTAAGGATGTCTCGTGAACAAGGTTACTTTTCTTTGTCGTTCCTTTTCTAGATAATTGTCGATGGAATTAGAGGTAGCAGTTATCAGGGAGACGCAGCATTGGACGACGTTTGGTTTGAAAGAGGACATTGTGATCAAGCAGGTACTGATCGGTGTATCTACATTTGTTTTATATGGCATCGATTTCTCAGTTCATGTTCCCTGCCCCAAGAATTGCTTATGTTTGCATGTTGCCAAAGAGCTTATAACGCGCCAGCCACTAAACTGACTGAATAGGGACAAAACGTGTTCCGGGTACCTTAAAGTGCTACTATGACGAAAATCGCATCTTTCCAATCGAAGCCATTTAAAAACGTAAACAAGTAGTTTGTATGAGACGTAAATTGCTGTTTACCGTTCTAAAGTATCTCTTTTTGTTCCAGAGAAATTCACGTTTTTAACATAAGCAAATTAGTTAAGTAATGGCGTCATGCACTCAACCAAATTTTGGGTCAAATCATAGTTAATAGAGGGGAATGGTTATGAAACTCGTCAAAGTTCTTTGTTGTATGTTATTGTTCTGTTTTCTGGCCTTAACCCTGCACAAAACATAATAGTTGTTTATTACTGTTCTAGGAACTAGCCGATAGAAACGTGTTGGTTACGTAATTCATGCATAG